>VUQJ01037845.1:0-11316 GCA_015108635.1 Andinoacara biseriatus
GTCTAATATAGTTATCGCCGCTATTATAGCTTTCTGTTGCTAGAGTTGATATTCTTTTGCCAGCAAAAAAGTCAGAATGAAAGGTGACAGTTATAAAAACAAAAATACGCACATAGAAGGCAACATCCATAAAGTTCATTAATATAAAAAGACAATTTTGTACAAAACATTTCATACATTCTAAAGAATAGCTCTATCAGTCAATGTTCATGCCCTTATGTCTAGTGTTAGTGTTGCGTTAAAAATAGACTGTGCATCGTTTTTAGATGTCTTTGGTAAGTTGTACACTTTTCCCCCCATTCCTGCTAATGCAAACTTTACAGTGGCATTATTTTTATTATTATTATAATATTCTAAAAACTCATGTGAAATGCTTCAACATTTAATGTGCCTTAAGTGTAGGCAAGGTCAGATGTGTTCTTGAATGACTATTTTTTTTTGTTTTAAAAAGAAATACTGCAAAAATTCTTTGTGATCAAAAAGAGGTTCATGTTAATGGTCATAACAGACAGAGACACACAGTGCTGTCGTCAGTGCAAAGCCACAGTATAAAATTAGTTCTCTTATAAAGCGCTGCAGCTTACTTCTGTATGATACAGCTCAAAAGTTGCACAAAAGTACCTCAGTGTACCAATAAAATGTAAATTCTACTACAGTGGTAGCAATTGTTTTAAAAAAAAAAATACTCATCATGATGCCCTATTGTGGATTAGTAATGCAACATTTTTCATGTAACTCCTCTTTGGAATTAGAGCAAAAGTGCAGCAGCACTGTACTATGAATGTACCTCAGTATCTCAACAATTGGGCAACTATTAAAAATCAGTACAGCTGAGTTGATTTGTATTCAGTAGCCCGACAAGCTACCACCCTCAGCTAAGTCACGTATGAGTTGTAGGCAGGGTTAATTTTGAGTTAAGGCATGTTTGAGTATATTAGACATATCACCATGTAGTGGGGCTGGCAGATGCATGTCATGTTCGAGCTTTGCTCACTGTATGAACCTTAGTTATACACACAAATAGAAAAAAAAAATACATACACAGCTGCTTTAAGGAAAAAATTACAGTAAACATGTGGAGTGCAAACTCTCTGTCTGGAAAGGCAATTACAACATCGATGTAATGTGAACACCAAAGATTCAAACACATCCTGAGTGTCTCTGTGTGGTCACGTGCAGGTGGATCATGTGCATGTGTGCGAATGTGTCTGCTTCTGCGCATGTGTGGGAATACTGATGTTGCTCTGGTACGTATTGTGTTGTTCCTGGAAGGAAGAAATCCCTCGCAATGCAGATTAATATTTAGTCATACAGAAAAATTATTTCATAATCACTAAAAGCAATCCCCCCCCCCTCAACTTATCAACCATTTCACTATGACATCCGGCAGCTTTAGCCCTCAGAAACCAAGCAATCTATTAAGACGGGTTATTATCTAATATCATTTACATGGCACTGTATATAAACTTATTTACATGTATCCTTCTCTGCTCCATATGTGACTGGAATGCCTCTTCAGAAAAAGTTCAGCATCATTCAGGCAAATGGCTCCGTGTCTAACAATGAGGCATAGAAAAACACCAAGTACCAAGTCAGCAGGAGAACAGCACAGTGAGAGACGCTGATCAGGCACCTTTGGTTTTTAAGGTTTTTGGGTGGGGATTTGTAAAATTCTAGCCTGTGGGATGGGATCACAATAGTAGCTTGGTCTCGACTAAAAACTTTCCAGATAAGATTTCCGCCAAAAGACGCTCGCCAGCTCAGGTTTGAAATATGTTGGGTGTACATATAAAGGCATACAGGTATAAAACAGCACAGATCATTATTCTGCTTTAAAAGTTTGTCTGTCTTTATCCAAATGAGCTTTCTTGTAATGTACAAGAGAAAAATCACAATAAGCAACAGAATTTATGTTTTCTTTTGTTAAACCCCAGGCTGGTTGCACTGAAACCTGATAAAGGCCAGTGTGTGATTGTTCGCCTTAATTTCTGTTTAGCTGCCAAAGAGTTGTCTTCTAAGACAGGGTATTCAGGAATTTATTCTCCCCAGCCAGCGAGGTTAGCATGGATGTCATGTCACCCACAGCCATGTTAGACAGGCCAGCCCCTGCAGCCAAGTTGACAGAAGTCTGGGGTGTGGTGAGACGGGATGAGGCCTGGGAGGAAGATCCTGGCTGACCTTGGATGTGATTGTTGACGTCGCTGAATGATGAAGAATCTGCATCATCGATAATGGAAGTGAAGTCTATGCGAGCATTGTCCAGGTCCAAGTTTTCTAGGGCATCTGAAATGGGGCCAGATTCAGGATAGTTAGCCAAAGGGGTGGACTTTGTGCCACCTGCTGGGTCCAGACTGGACCCCATACCATGCTGCTGGTTAAGACAAGGCCCGTTCTGAGAGTCCATGTTTTTCTCCATACCGATGTTTATCTGACCCGAGTAGTATATGTTGTTGTTGTTGGAAGGAGAGAACATTTCATTTTGAGAATGCTGCGGATGCTGGACAGGAGGAAGTCGAACTCCTCGTCTGGGACTGGGAGTGGAGTGAACAGGGCTCAGATGTGGTGGGCTGCCAAGGTAGCCTCCTCCCACCTGTGACAGACTACTCTGGCGGCTAAGAGGTTTTTGGCCCTGAGGAGGTCTGGGGACCACCATTTCCTGGCTATAACATGAACCTTGGAGACTTGCCATTTGCTGGTCTTTAGGTGTTACTGAGTTTGGCACACGGCCGTGGGCCTGAGGACTCATGGCCAGGTTCTGGTTGGGATAAGGATAGGTCTGGCTGGAATAAAGGTTTTGGTTTTGGTGCTGTGGACTGTGCTGCATCATTGCCGTCTGACCACTCAGATCCATATTGTCAGAGAGAGGAGAAGGTTTTAATCCACTCTGCTGCTGTTGCTGCTCCTGCTGCTGCTCCCACATGAGTGCTTGCTGGGACTGAACATAGTTTCTTACCATCATCTCCTTCACCTGCATCATCGGGGTTTCTGACCTCTGGCCATCAGCCAGTGCAGAGCCAGCGCAGCCCAGGCTCAATCCATCTCCACTGGGGAAAGTGTTTTGATTTGGCCCTTGAAAGTCACACCTGGGGTTGTTAGAGTTCCTCATCATTACTTGGCCTGTTTGTTGTGGGTAACCCTGCGTTTGCTGCAGAAGCATCCGTTGCTGATGGAGTTTAGCACTTTGACAGGCATCTCCAGCTCCCATCCCAGGGTGGAACTGCTGCTCAGGCTTGATTATGAGTTTGTGGGTCCCGTCAGAACTGTTGTAGAGGCCTGTTTGATTGTTGAAGTGAGCCTGTGTCTGCTGAGGGTGCAGGCTAGTTTCTGAATACTGCATAGCTTGCTGATTTTGAAGATTATGACCAGAAGTTTGGACCTGGCTGTGGGTGTCATTCCAGGGACCTCCAGCATCACCACCTTGGCCTACACTAGGGTAATGGGGGCCAGACGGGCTAAGCTGGCAATTGCTCATACTGTACTCAGCTTGTTGGAGAAGGGCATTTGACATGCCCTCTGAATGAACAGGTCTTGCCTGGCCCATTGGATTTACGCCAGCGCTGGGAGTGACATCCCCTCCCTGGCTCTGGTATTGCCGCTGCATGTAACCCCTGTCAGGGCAGCTCAGAGCGTCATGCCTCGGGGACAGCTGAGTTGAAATGGGGCCTCCATCTACTCCTCCAAGGGTGTGACTGTGTTGGTGATATCCCATGAAGTTTCTCTCCCCAGGTGGTATTATCATAGAACGATCACGAGTATCAGCAGGGGTGTGATGGGGCTCCATACCTATAGCTTCCATCATTACATTCTCTGTAATGCTAGGAGGCCGGGGGGAATATATATGGCGGGCAAGACTGGTGTCAGAGCCACGGTGTTGCAGTGCATTCCTTCGGCCCATCATGGCTACATTATTAAGGCTACTGAAGCGCTTGGGAAGAGCTTGAGGATCAGCTGCGGCTCGAACTGGGTCACTGGCTCGCCTGTTGTTATTACCTGGAGCTTGGTGAGGGTAAATAACACCAGTACCATACTCTGTGTTGGCGCTATGCCTACGAGGACCACCTTGCTGAAGGAAAGGAGGCAAAGGCTGACCCTGGTACTCACTCAAAACACCCCCTCTTCTGCCAGGAGCACCTGACTGCTCCATATTAGGTAAAGGAGTAGGTGGTGGTCCACCAGTGGCTGCAGCGTATTTCGCCTTTAGGCTGTACTGCTGAGCAGGCGTTAAATTAGGAAGACCTGGCAACCCTCCTCCAGGACATGGGGCTCCTCTGCGATTGGTCTCAGGAGAGAGAGGGTCTCCCCCAGTCTGTTCTGGGCCTAGAAGGTGACAACCTCCCCCAACTGTTGCTCCCAGTTGTGAGCCATCACTAGAGCGTCGGCTGGACAGGTAAGGAGACACCATAGAGGAACGACGGCTGACAGTGTAGGCTGAGCTTAGACTGCTGGTGCCACTTCCTCTCCTGTCATTACTAGAGCACGCAACTGTTCCCCCTCCAAGCTCATGGCTGGACAGCTCCATAACACGTCGATTTGACAGAAGTGGAGAAGGTGCACACATTCCCATACTCTCACCTGAACCTAAAAAATAAACATCCAGGAGGAAACAGCTTAGAAATATGAAATTTTTACAAGTTAAGATTTTTTTTTAATGCTATTTTAATAATAAAAGCCTAACATATATTTAAGATCAGCAGCAGTTCTGTTTTTGTGCACAAGTTTTACATCTTAAGTTGTTTAATGACAACATGTACCAGGTATTGCAGGAAGCTTGTTGCTGGCACAGCGCCCAGGAGGAGTTGGCCTGCGGATTTGCTTCAATTTGTCAATCTTTAGGTTCTCCAGCCTCTTCAGAGCCTGCGCTGACATTCCCATTGTTCCCGGCTCCCCTCCGCCTCCTCCACCTGCAACTCCATCTTCCAATGCTGTGAGGTCCTCCAGACTGCCCGCTGCATTAGGGTTCATTTCCACACCACTGTCATTGTTGTTGGTGCTCCCCAGTGGAGAACGTTCGCTACTGCAGGACGATTGACCACCAGGGCTTGGTTGGGATTTCTGAAAGATGTGAGAAATAAGAGTTCATTTTAGAATGGGCTAAAAAAAATTAACTAAGAAACTAAGAGGTCCCTGAGGTCTGAGTATTGTTATCTTATTCATTTGAATGATATAAGATAAACTATTGCTCACCAGAGAAGTCTCAGGAGCCAATAGTTTGCAGTCTTCTCTGCGTGTCTCCTCTTTGTCCAGCAGCAGCTCAGAGTTGGGACCTCCAGAGTTCATAACTGAACCAGGGGGACGAGGGCCAGTGTCTCCACGATGCTTCTTGGTAATGTGGGCCTCAGGGCCATGTACTGTCTTTACATGTTTACGAAGAGAGCTTGGATCTGTGTATCGCTTCGTACAGCCAGGGATTTTACATACATAAGGTTTCTGTAAAAGAGAAAAGCATCTTAGCAATGTGCATTCACTACTTTATTGCTTTTCAGCAGTGAACACTACAGTACCTCGTTGGAATGAGTTCGGTTCTGGTGTTTAGCCCGGTCTGAAGCATTGGAGAAGGCTTTGTTGCAGCCTTCATGTTCACACACATATGGTTTCTCCCCAGTGTGAGAGCGCAAGTGGGTCTTCAAATTCTCCAGGCGAGAATAGGCTTTATTACAGCCTTCAAACTAAAACAGCAAATATACATAGGTGTTTAATTGATGGTGTAACAACAGTTAAGTTGAAAAAGAAAAAGTAAGGGACGATCGGAACCTTGGACAAAAAGCCTAGGGGCTTATACAAATGCAACATTCGAGCTACGGTACAGTAAAGGAAGTCTAAAAATCACCACTGAAAATAGGAAACGTGTCACAGTGGAACCCAAAAGCACCTTGCAATTGTAGATCTCTAGATAAGGAAAGTGAAACAAGAACTAAGAGACAAAACAAAGACTTGTGAACTCACAGTGCACTTGTGTGGCTTCTCTCCTGTGTGTCTGCGCATGTGAACCACCAGCATGTACTGGGCTTTGAAAGGCCTCTGTTCCCGAGAGCACTCCTGCCAGTGACACACAAACTCCTTCTTCTCTCCGTGGATGTGCTCGTTGTTGATGTGCTGTAAATAGGTAAACAAAAAGACTATTAGTGATAGACAGTAGGCAGTATCGCCTTTTGACAAAACATTTACAGGTGTTGAAGGTTTCTGTGTCCTTAATGGATTTGGCAGAGTTGAAGATGCTAGGATTTTCACTAGGAGTGACCAGGATGGACAGGATTAGAAATAAGTACATCTCTTAGCAGTTTGGAGATAAAGTAAGAGAGGGAAGGCTGAGATGGTTTGGACATGTGCAGAGGAGGGATGGTGGATACGCTGAACAAAGGATGCAGAAGATAGAGCTGCAGAGCAGGAGGAGAAGAGGAAGACCACAGAGAAGGTGGGGTGGGGTAAAGGAAGACATGCAGAAGTTTGCTAGAAGGATGTTAGGAATAGGGTGAGATGAAAGCAGATGATCTGCTGTGCTAAAATCACGCTTTTATTACTTCTAAGCTGGACTATTGTAATTCATTATTATCATGTTGTCCTAAAAGTTTCCTGAAAAGCCCTCAGCTGATCCAAAATGCTGCAGCTAGAGTACTGATGGCGACTTGAAAGTTAGAGCATATTTCTTCCATATTGGCTTCTCTTCATTGGCTCCCCGTTAAATCCAGACTAGAACTTTAAATTCTTGTTCTAAAATACAAGGTCTTGAAAAATAAGGCCCTATCTTATCTTAAAGACCTCATAGTACAATATCACCCCAATAGAGCACTTTGCAGACTGCTGGCTTACTTGTGGTTCTAGGACACTTAAGAGTAGAATGGGAGGCAGAGCCTTCAGCTTTCAGGCCCCTCTTCTGTGGAACAGCTCCCAGTTTAGATTTAGGAGACACAGACCCTCTCTACTTTTAAGATTAGGCTTAAAACTTTCCTTTTTGATAAGGCTTATAGTTGGGACTGGATCAGGTGACCCTGAACCATCCTATCGTTAGGCTGCCGGGGGGTTCCTATGATGTTTCTTTTCATTCACCTGTTTTTACTCTGGTTATACTTCACTCCCCAGTTTATTCATTTGTTATTATTAATCTCTGGCTCTCTTTCACAGTGTGTCTTTTGTCCCGTCTCTTCCCTCAGCCCCAACCGGTCGCAGCAGATGGCTGCCCCTCCCTGAGCCTGGCTCTGCAAGAGGTTTCTTCCTTTTAAAAGGGAGTTTTTCCTTCCCACTGTCACCAAGTGCTCTCTCATAGGGGGCCATTTTGACTGTTGGGTTTTCTCTGTAATTATTATAGGGTCTTTACCTTACAATATAATGCACCTTGAGGTGACTGTTTGCTGTGATATGATGCTATATAAACAAAATTGAATTAAATTGAATTGGTGTCCCCTAAAGGGAGCAGCCAAAAGAAGAAGAAGAAGAGTCTTTCCTCTGAGAAGGTGTCTGCAATTAGGAAAGGCTACAGGAATATATGCACATCGCACCCTAGTGGTAACTTCATGAATTATTTTATAATGAATAAATAACCCCGATATGGAGGGCATGATAAGTGAGGCTCTAACATCTCTTCAGCTGGGCTATTTAAAGGATCAATTCACCCAAATTACTGTTAAGCGATATTCTATCAAAAGTCCTTTCTGAATCCTCATTAAATAGTATCTGAAAGCTGGCAGCCCTGTTTTTAGGCTTACATGAACTAGCTGGTCTTGTGTATCAAATTCCTTGTTGCAGCTCTCCCAGTGACAGTTGGTCTCATAGACTGCCTCTGGTTCAGGCTTCCCATCCTCTTTGTCCAAATCATCTCGGCCATCCAGAAGGCCCAGGAGAGGGTCCTGCTGACACATATGTATAGAAATGAAAACAAACGCTCTAATTTATTTTGTGCATTTATCTAAAAGATATATTATGAGCAATTAAATAAATCATTTTGCGCTCTGTTAATGTAATGGTAGTAATTCAGCATCTACAGCTGCAAAAACACACAGTGGAAAACTGGAAAGCATTTCAGCATTTATTTCACTTTGACATATGCCCATCATTACTGTACCTGAGTGCCAGTGGAAGAAGGACTAGCTACATCTCCCTCTGACCTCTCCTCCAGGCTCTTCACATTCATGCCATCGATCACACCTCCAAGCCCTGGCTCTGTCTTCAGCTGCAAAACAATACTCTCATAATATATAATCTGTGTCTCTCTCTTGATTCATAACAATTCATTTATAAAATTCACATTCATTCTCTCTATCATTTGTCCACCTGAGCTTTCTCTTCCCACCTTCCATCTATTCTCTCCCAGCTGTCAGAAGCAGAGGGATTGCCGGATTACTCATTATGAAGTGATAGAAAGAATTATCTTACATGTCCATGTTTGGGCGGCGCATGGAGCCGAGGGTTATGGGGAGGTAAACGGGAAGCTTGGCAGGGGCCTGGTGTGTGTCCACCTAGAGGTGTTCCCCCACCTCCTCCGTACATAGAGCCTTGTTGTCTGGATTGGCAATTTATATTGCTGGAATAGCCCAGTGATGGACTGTGGAGCGAGAGACAAAAGAAAACATAAATAAATAATTTGAGAACACAGACTGAGGAACAAATGAGAGATTAAATTCATAAAAATCAACAGCTTAGTTTGCTGAAACATGATGTGGTTTGATTTTCAGTCTTTCATTTTTTTTGTCATCCCTGAAGCCATTTAAAGCCAGACTGCTCTAAATGATGGGATTTTTTTCGTCTGAAGAAAGATGTCAGTGGGAGCAGATATGCCTAATGTGATCATCTCAGGCACACTTTTCTGGCTACGTGCACGGGAGTCCCTCCCAGGTGCTCTTTAAACTTCATTTATGAGGTCAATCAGAAGAAAGACAAGTGCTAAAGCAGCTTGACTGCAGATGAATGGAAGGGCAGCACTAAGCCCCAGTTTAAGGTGAATAAGGATTATTTTGAGCTGTGAATTATTCAAAGCTACTTTAGTAGGGTCAAAGAAGAAGAAAAAAAAGTGGAGCTGGAAATGTGCATAGTAAGTCCACTTTAAATATTAAACCTTAAGTCTTTATCCATTGATGGAGTCCATGATCGAACAACATAACAGTAACTTAAATTTCCGATGATTTACGTATAAAATCAAGGGATATCAGACCTCATTGCGCTCACAGAGAGATGGCCATAGGAGCTGGCACCATTGGGGTTACAGCGAGAGTTGACAAAGGCCACTAGGGAGTTGGGTGAGGTCCGGATGACCGTTTGCAGGTCTACACTGGCATCAGACAGAGGAGAGATGGACAGAGCTCTCTTTTTGCTCAACTTAAGCATGGAACGAGGTGTGGAGAACCTCGAGCCTGAAGGGGATTGAGAAAAAGGAGGGTTAAACTTCAGGATGCAAAATGTTTCTGATCTAAATTAAGACTCTGTGTTGGCGTCTCCTTACCATCCCCCGACCCAATCTGATCAGAGCCTGCTTGAACTTGGCAGAAGTTGTGATGAGACATGATGTTGTTCTGGTTACAGTAGGGGGTGCTGTTGCCACCTGCAAAACATTAAAGGCAGACAGACGCTCTGAAACATGCTGCTCCACATTATTTCAGTCTCTCAGGTATCCTTAAGCCCAAATCAACAGCAGCTGTGAGGTTAATGGAGATGTAAAAGATACTCTGACTCACCCTCAGTGGGCGGCATGCCCCTGTGGCCCATTATACCGTGGGGTGGTGGGGCTTGAGGGTGCCTCATATATTGATCCAAGCAGGGGCCAATCCCCTGCCCTGGTCCTGATCCATGAGTCATGCTGGAAGCCATGGGATTATACATAGCGTGGCAGTCCTGGGGTTGGCCATCGAGGAGCGGGGCACGCAGCAAGGACACATCACTGTAGGGAGACTGCTCTGATGGGACTATGCTGCAAATGTCAGAGAAAAACAGTAAAAAAAAACAAAAAAAAAAAAACGTAAATGAACGCATAACATGGTCAATGCAAATAGCCAGAAAGGGAACTGTGATAAGGGACATGGTGGTCGCATGTGATAATTATATCCGATAACTGCAATTGTGATTCCTGGTAATCAGCTGTATAGCTCTATAGCATTTCTATCTCTTTAAACCTGATGATTATTTGGGCTCTAACGTATGTAAATCCAATGTAAAGAAACGGTAATGGAAGAACTTAATACCTTAAATCTATTCAAACTCAAAAAACATAAGAGGGCTAGATGTCATTTATAATCACGTTCATTAAATAAACGAAGTCATTTAAACCAAAATGAATAAATAAATGAAAGCAGGATGAATGAGATAAGATTATGATTATTGGAAAGTGTTTATACATCACATCTGTAATCGAAAGCATTCATTTCTGCCTGGAAAAAAAGCAGCGCCTGAAGAGCTGAACTATAAAAAAAAATCTGCTTTCAGATTTTTGTGATGTCTAAATCTAACCACTAGATGGTACACAGCCCTTATTTTGGTCTACACTGTGGAAACTTACTCATCTGGGTTTTCCCCTACTAAGTGAGAAACATGAAGCTTCATTGGAACTTTCCAGTCTTCATGAATTTCAATGGATTCTTTACTCTCACTGGTTAGTTCAGAATTGGTCTCTCCTGCTCTTTTCCTCCTTTTATGCATCCCTCTCCCTCTAAAAAGGGACAGACTGCATCTCTCTACCTTCTCTAAGTCGCTCTTTCAGTTCTTTAATTCTTTTACCACAACGTGTATTCCACACAGGAGCTTAATCTGTCCGCTCTAATCCACTCTGCTGGTTCCCCCCCGAATTTACCTCCCTCCCATTCTTACTTTTCTCCCATTCACCCCTTCTGTTGTACTTTTCTGTTTCTCTCGCTCTCTTTCTCCATCTTTCCTGTCGCTTTCTATCTTCCATTCATCCCCCTCCTCCTGCTCCTCTGTCTTGCCCAGCCACCTTTCTCTCCAACTCTCTCTGCTTCTCCCTCACTCTGGGTAACCTGAGTGGGGCGCGAGGCAGTCATGCAGAGCGCAGCGGGGCCTGGTCAGCCTGTAATTAGCAGCTGTCAGAGAGAGGCCGAGTCCACCCGCAACCTGGGTGGCATGAGAGAAGGAAGGGAGGGAGGAAAAGGAGAGAGGCTGGATAGAGGAGGCGTGAGGGGCTGAGTTAGCACTGTGTCCGCGACAATTGCAGAAATATCTGAACTTCTGTGCCCCGGGAATATCTGTGCGATTAAAATAGGAACAATTTCTAAGCCACTAAGATAACAATCATCTCTGCTTTCTAGGAGAGTTGCTGTGATTTGTTGTTAATAGAAAAAGAAAAAAAAAAAGGAGGAAAAGTCAGATGAGAAGCTCTTA
>VUQJ01037847.1:0-11177 GCA_015108635.1 Andinoacara biseriatus
GGGGGGGGGTGCTAACAGTGCTAGCTAGCTGTTGGTTAGTTGTTGTGTGTAGTTTTTTGGAGTGGATGCTCACAGTGTTAGCCAGGTGTTTGGGCCCGGCAGGGGGACAGGTGCAGACACTTTGCTCCGCAGCATGACGACTTTGTGCTGAAGGAAAACACCACGCACTCTTCATGACGTCTCGGTGAGGCTTTCATGCAGAGACACACGGCTGTGATTGTCAGAGTGAACTCCCAGCATGCAGTTTGGTCGCAGTGAACACTGACCTGCCGCCTGAAGCCCCGAGTGTGTGTGTTTGAATTACACTGACGCACTGTGTAATTACCTCTGCTGAATTAAAATGTGTGTGTGTGTTTAATTAATGTGTGTGTGTGTGCGTGTGTGTGTGTGTGTGTGAATGAGGGCAGCTTTCAGTCTGCGGCCTGTTTAACTTCCTGCTTTGTGTGCATGTGTGTGCGTGTGTGTGTGGCGCAGGCCTGCTGGGCCTCCAGCTGATTAATGGTAAGAACGAGTCGGCGCACATCGCGGACGCCGTGGCTGTGGTGGCGCAGTCTTTGCAGGAGCTGTTTGAGAAGGAGAACATTACAGAACCACCACGGGGCTGCGTGGGAAACACCAACATCTGGAGGACCGGGCCACTCTTCAAACGGTCAGTACCACCCACAGCTGCAGGGTCAGAGGTCAAAGATCGTGTTGTAGTTTGAGATAGAGATGTGTTTGTTTTTCACTTGGGTCTCTCGCTGCTGTCCAGTGAAACCCTCGCTCTTCCGTCCTGTTTGAATTTGATAGAAACATTGCGTGACTGCTGTACATGTTCCACTTTAGCCCGTCTGGGTTTGATGATGTCAGAGCGGGCCACTGAGGATGAAAGTGAGAATTGGAGGGCGACGCTTCACTGAGCTGATCTGGATTCATCTTCAAGTCTGGGTGACACAACTGGGATAATAAGGCTGTCTTCCTCCTCTCTGCGTGACCCATATACACCATCAGTCAGTCTGAATCAGGATTGTTTATGCTGCCGTGTCCACTGCAGCAGCATCATGTGACCTGGTGTCACCTGAAGTCAGACACCTCATGTGTTTATGTATCAACAAGATGATGTCACACCAAACAGGAAACCAAAATCAGCTCCCTGAGAGCTGACTCTGACTCTTCTGTGCACTGATTGGCTCCACAGGGTGCTGATGTCATCAAAGTACCCAGATGGCCTGACAGGACGTATCGAGTTTAACGACGATGGCGACCGACGCTTCGCTACCTACAGCATTCTGAACTACCAGCAGAAACCAGGTCGCCTCGTCCAGGTTGGAGTCTTCAACGGAACACAGGTACAGCACACTTGCTACACCTGTTTATACACCTGCTACACCTGTTTATACACCTACTGCATCTGCTACACCTGGTTACACCTACTACACACTATTTCACTGCCTGGGAAAATCTACCAGTAGGTACCTGGGGGAAGCAACAAAAATAACGTGAATGTTTCTTCTTTAAGCTGCTCCCTTTAGGGCGTGCCACAGTGGCTCATCTGCCTCCATCTCACCCTATCTCAGCATCCTTCTCTGTCACACCACCCCTCTGCATATCCTACTTCACTACATCCATGAACCTCCTCTGAGGTTGTCTTCTTTTTCTCCTGCCTGGTATCTTCAACATCCTTTGTCCAGTATATCCACTCTCCTTCCCTTGCACATGTTCAAACCATCTCAGCCTCTCTGACTCTGAGTTGTCCCTCTGATGGACTCTTATCCTGTCCATCCTGATCATTCCCAGTGAAGCTCTTAAACTCCACCCTGCCTGCACTCTCTCCATCATTTGGATAGTTGACCCCCAGGTATTTAAACTCCTCTACCTTCAGTCCCTCTGCTCCTTGCAGCTTCACCTCCCTCTCATTCACACACATGTATTCTGCCTTGCATCTATTGATTTTCATTCCTCTTCTCTCCAGAGCATACCTCCACCTCTCCAGGCTCTCCTCCACCTGCTCCCTACTCTCACTACAGATCACAGTGTCGTCTGCAAACATCATAGTCCACAGAGACTCCTGCCTGAACTCACCTGTCGGCCTGTTCATCAGCACTGCAAACAAGAAGAGTCTCAGAGCCGATCCCTGATGTAATCCCACCCTCACCTTGAACCCATCTGTCACTGCTACCACGCACCTCACACCTGTCTCACTGTCCTCATACATGTCCTGCACCACCCTCACATACTTTTCTGTCACTCCTGACTTCCTCTTGCAATACCACAGCTCCTCTCTCAGCACCCTTTCATCTGTTTTATTACAGCTATCAGTTATAGTTACAATTCTTAGAGAGAGATTTGGAATTGGTAGATTAGACTTAAAAAAACAAAATAAAAACAGAAATAAGAGTCAGCCGGGAAAACTGGTGTGTATCTACATGAAGGGCAAAACCATTCAAAATGTCACTAAAATTAACGCTGGTTGTTACTGAATAAAAAACTGGAGAGAACAGCACAATGAAAGTTTCAAATCTCACAATCGGTAAGTGCTACAGTTACAGCCTCTGCAGTAATTCACTATTGATTAGATGAGGTGAATGTTTAGTTCAGTGACGGGTACGACGCCCGTCAGAGCTGAGCTGCTGAGAGAAACACGGTGTAGTGAGTGAGTCTCTGAGCCTCCTGCCTCTTTAAATATGAATGCTCAGATGCAGTATTGATGCTGTCATTTAGTCAGCCTGTCACAGCGAGACCTGCGTGCAACAACATTACAACCTGAATCAGCTCCTCACTGTGTGTTTCTGTGTGCGCTTCAGGTTGTGATGAACCCTCAGAGGAAAATCATTTGGCCTGGAGGAGAGACAGAGAAGCCAGTCGGATACCAGATGTCAACCAGACTGAAGGTACCAGTGTTCCTGCTGGAACCACAGCCTCGCGTGTCCGTTCGGTTTATCGTCTCAGAAACATGATGGTTTTAGGTCAAGTTCAGAGCAGCACTTTCTTTCATGTTGGAGGTTTTGGATGATATCAGATCTGCAGATGATGATGATGAGTAGGGGTTAGTTGTTGTGTTGTTTATCAATCAGATCCTGTAAAGCAGAACCAGAGCAGGAAAAAAGCATTTTAAAATCTTTTCTGCTTCATATTCTGCTCTTTAAATGTTTTTTTCTTCTATTTATACAAATGGTGGTGTACCCCAGGAGTCTCTATTCGGTCCTTGTTCCTTATGTGCATATATGATCCACTGGGTAACATTTTAAATGAATTAAGACAAATGTCAGTTTCTGTGCAGATGACACTGATTTCCTTCCATATTAAGTAAAGAGCTTTAAATATAGAGTTTTGGGTTTCAGGGTTACATTTAAATTTAGAGTTTGAAAAGAACTGATTATCTGCAAGCAATAAAGAGGCTGTCTTACATCAAGTTGTGCTTCTGTCGAGGGGTTTCTACGAGTATGTGGATGTCTTAAGGCCTGCGTTCTTATTGGCTGTTGCACAAACAAACAAGATATCACTTCCTGTGTCAATACAATTTCAATCAACCTGTCCGTCAGTTAGACTTGAACCTGAGTGTCAGGTGGTGCTATGACTGTAGGACTGGCATGCAGAGATGAGGACAGATCGCAAATGTAGACGAGTTAAAACAACTTGTTGGCAAAACATTGACAATCACCAGTGCGACCGACGAGCCATTAAACAGAAAATCAAAAGCTTTGCAATTAAGCGTCGCAAAGATCTTTCCATGAAACTTTCCATGAAACTAATGATGATGAGACAATGATGATGATGGTCTGATGAAGTACTGCATCACCTGGAAATGGCAAAATGGCACCAGTGTAGAACAGCAAATTCAAAATGGCATACATCCTGGTTTGGAGTGAGGGTCCAACAGTGTAAATAAGGAGTGTAGGGGGCGCTATAGAGCCGCTTTGCAGCCCTGGTGACCAAGAGCTGTGAAATATGTACATTTTCACCACTTCTAACTTCAAAACAGAAGGATTTTTTGTGCACATTTAACCCCCCCAGAAAATAATAATGAACAGAGTTCTTCTAATTTAGCCCTCGGATGCTGTAATAACATTTACTTCCACATTGATGTGCAGGTTTCAGAGTGGTTCTGTTGGATCAGTCACTAATGCTTGCTGTTTGTGCGTTCAGATTGTGACGATTCATCAGGAGCCGTTTGTTTACGTGAAGCCAACGAAGAGCGACGGGACGTGTAAAGAGGAGTACACTGTGAACGGAGTCCTAATCAAGAAGGTGATCTGTACTGGGCCCAACGGGACCATACCAGGTACACAGACACACCGAGCACCCTCGCTGATCCTCCCAAACCCAGATTCGAACTGATACTGAACCCCTATTTTCGAGTGTCAGTCTTTTGACTTTAATTTAAGTGTCAGTACAGTTGATGTCACAACACAGCTGCTGTCAGAGCTCACTTCATCTGTCCTGAAGGACAGGCTCAACATACCAAATAAATGGTGAATAGTGTCAGATGCCAGTGAGACAAGGTGAGTCTTCAGCCCCTAACAGGCCCCTAAGATGTGATTTGTTCTTGTATGAGGTCAGACGCGTCTGTGGTGTGGGAGGACGACAGCCGGTCAGTCATGTGGGTTTGATACTGATCTTGTGATCATTGGGTTAATAGAGGAGTGTTACTGTGTGTGTGTGCTGTATAAATAAAATTGAATTGAATTAATAACATGAGGCTGTTTGTGTGTTCAGGTCAACCCATTGTCCCTCAGTGTTGCTATGGTTTCTGCATCGACCTGCTCATCAAGCTGGCCATGAGTATGAACTTCACCTATGAGGTTCACCTGGTGGCTGATGGGAAGTTTGGCACGCAGGAGCGAGTAAGTGTCATGTGACTCCCTCTCTCACTGCAGCAGGAGAAAATGTCCGACTCCTGTTCTGCTGTCAGATTATCTTATTAAATCTGTTCCTGTTCAGAAGTGTTGAGTTGATCTGTCTCAGCAACCCAAACCCTAACGCGCTGATGCACGTGTCTACAATGAAGCCAGGAGACCGACGTCACCACTCATCAGTTTGTTCAGTATAGCATTTCCGTCTTTTTGGAACTAGATGTGATGATGAGTGGTGGAGCTGACAGAGAAACTGAGGACACTGCACATTCATAGGGTAGCAACAGCGTGTAACCCCACCCTAATCCCTCCCCTGCTTCCCATTCCTCTGTGACTCTAACAGGACTGTCGTTTCCACAATGAACTTCATGTTTTAGTCAGTCAGACCTGAAAGCAGCGACTGAGACCAGAGACTCATCAGGAAAGAGTTTACTGAGCTCTGAGATCAGCTGAGCAGGACGCTCCTTTTCCCATAGACTTCCATACAATCAGGGCAGAGGAGTTGCCCCCTGCTGGATAATAGAAGAAGCTTCAGCACCAGCTTCCCTTTTTGTTTTAGTTTCTTCAAATATTTAAAAAGTAGGAGTCGACCTAAGCCAAACGCTTCCACTCTCAGAAATAAAAACAACATAAACAAACAACGTGATCAAAATAAAAAGCTCATTTAAAGTTATTTTATAAATAAATACCACAAAATCTCCAGGACTGACTATAAAAGAAATCAATTTAAAAAAATTTTTTAACAGAAGCTGCATTGATCTTTAATATACAGTCTCTGAGTATACCTGAATGTTTGGGGGCCATTTCACCCGACCATTCCAGATTGGCCTAAATAAACTCCAGGGGCAAGATCCACTTCTTAATAGGAAATTTGGAAAATTTCAGCTCCCTGTTGCCATTGGTTTTCTAAGCAGTCCTGTAAGGGATGGAGGTTGGGCCAATTCTGGACATTTTCCAGCATCATTTTTTGTGGGTTGGATTTAAAATTCAATTATGCAGAGAACTGGTGGAGTTCAGTCCTTCAGCTGTTTGAATATGTGGCTCTGTGAGCGTGGACTCTGAGGAGGGGACCTCAGGTGAGCTCAGTCTGATGGATGATGTTTGCAGGTCAGAGCTGAAATTTGATTTCCAGAATGTTATTTAAAACAGTCGGAACCTGCTGAATGTTTCACACACATTAAAATCTCTTTTCCATCCAGCCTCAGGCTGACGCTCCTTAGGTATGACTCTATGGCCCAAATCTAAGTGAACTTTATTAGAAAAGGCAAGCTTCTGTTCATATTAGATCTAAAATTTGTGATTCTCTCTCGTTTTCCCAATATGAATTTTTAATATTTATGGAGTTTAACCAATTATCTGACCAATAATGTGGCTGCTGTGCAGTTCATTGTACTAAAAGGTTGAGCTCCAGTTTTGGTGAGTGAAATTTGAGGATTTTAATTGGATGTTACTGATTAGCAGGTATCTGTGTGTGCAGGAAGTCTGTGGATGCAGATGAATGCAGCTAGCATTAGCTCATAATTCTCATCCAAATATGGTCACTCCTGGAAACCAAAAATGATATGGCAACAGCCAGAACACAAACATTGAGACCTTTAAACCAACAATGATGGCTAAGTGGTTCTGTCCATCTTTTACCTACAGACTGTGGAGTTACTGTGGGCTGAGGGGGGGGTTCTCTGTCATGAATGTGTAGCTTCAGGTGTCACCTGGCTGATGTTGTTCATCATGTATTGTTGGTCTCTGTAATCATCTGCAGCTTTGAGTCACTGCTGAGTCACTGCACACGATGTGATTTAATGTAAACAGGGAATCTGGCTTTTGGTGAGTGGATGGTGGCATTTAGTTTGGTAACGTTGCCTCTCAGCACCGTCACAGTGGATCTGAAGCAAAGCATCAGGATGGAATGAAAGTTCAGACTCTGATTCTACGCTTTAGGACATCTCCGAAGTTTCCGTCGCACGTGTGTTTATCCGCGGACCGATGATGTCATTATGTCTCCAATGATGTCGCCGTCTCGCTCTCTCTGACCTGCTTACTGATTCACCCACACCAGCGGCACGTCGCCGAGGCTTGTTGCCATGGCGACCACCGCTCCGTCCCCGACTCCGACCTTGCCAAAGCCGAGAGACGTTTATTCATCTCTCTCTCTCTGCTGCTGCTCGCTCTCCTTCATCACCTCCTCTCTGCTCTGTATTCCCTCCAGTCTGTCAGCTCCCTCCTCCTCCTCCTCCTCCACTCACGTCTCTTTACAGATTTATTCACACTTGAAATATGCTTTATTTTCCACATATAAATAGCCCCTGATGGATGATTTGTTTCCTGTTTATTTGATCAGATAAAAGCTGACATATTTCATACCAAAAGCATCATTCTTCTTCATGTTTTATTAAATTCTGAGCTCAGCCTTTTAAAATACAGCCAATTCAGTCCTATTTTAGTATTTAAAATGAGATGCTACAAATCTCTGAATTAGTATTTCAGTGTATTTCTCCTGTTCCTCTCCAGACGATCAGCTCTGGTGGATAATCAATAATCAATAAAGTAATGTGTCGTGCTCACTCACAGGCTGCCATGGAGCTGCTGAGCACGTCTCACAGTCTTCATCAGTTAGTCCTGCAGCTGATGTGGTCTTTAACCTTTTTATCTGCTGTCTGTGATGACCTCCAGCAATGAGGTCATGTGATCAGCGGTGTCTGTCTTTTTGTTGGCAGGATTGCAGGAAATGAGGAAAACACCACAGGTTGCTTTAACCAAACGGACTGTGTTATTTTTTTATCCCCTATAAATGTTGTAACGTAAACTGTCGTGTGCAGTAATCTCAGCGTGCTGAGGAAGATCATGTGATAAATCGCAGTTTGACGGAACAATGTGCAGTAAACAGACCTCCTTCCTCCCTTCTGCAGGTGAACAACAGCAACAAGAAGGAGTGGAACGGGATGATGGGGGAGCTACTGGGAGGCCTCGCCGACATGATCGTCGCCCCGCTCACCATCAACAACGAGCGCGCTCAGTACATCGAGTTCTCCAAACCCTTCAAATACCAGGGGCTCACCATCCTCGTCAAGAAGGTGAGTGAGCGACAGAGTTCAAGAGCAGCTCTGTTATCACGCCGTAAGGTTTTATTTCCTTCCAAAGATGATTCACTCGCTGGATGATCCCAGCAGCGACTCCAGCAGATGTAGAAGAGTTAAAACGCTATCTGGAGGCTGCTGCTACACATGATCTGGTGCTGCTCGCTTTACACCTCAAATCAAAATGGAGGACAGTGTAGGGAGAGTTAGTGAAGTTGGGCTGGTTGATGTGTAGTGTTTGTGCTACCTGGTGAGCTTCGGTTAGGGTCAGCTGAAGAAAAGGCCCCAAATGATGGACGCTCATAATGTAACACTGTCATCAGAGCCAAGTCTACAAAAGACAACTTGTGCTTCAAACAAATGAGGATCAGCCTGGCACTGGGATAAGCTGAGTATATAGGACTTGTATGGCTCCTCCTGGGGGCCCCTTGCTGGCATGGAGGCCCCAGACAGCTGCTTAGCCTGCTTATACCTCTGGTTAGGCTAGACAAATGCCATCGCATGGCAGGAGGAAAACGGACATCTGAGATGATCCGCTCACACCGCAGGTCAGTCATGAATCTGCTGCTGCGTTGTTTCGAGTACTGGGTGTGAAAAATTCATCTTCCTCGGCTTCATGTCCACACTGAGACGGATTCTTTCTGAAACGTGCAGATATTTGTGGGTGAGCCCGTGAGCTGTTGTTACTGTGAGTTTTTAAACACACAGCGCCCCCTATGAAACTGGAGTTCCAGAGAGTGGGTTACTGGGTATTTAGAAAGTCCCTGCTCATATGGACACTGATACTTTAACATTAACATGGATGGAGACAGCCGTAATCTCCAAATGCTCTGAAGATATAAAAATAAAAAAAGCGAGAGTAAAGCATCAAACTGAGGTAAAATAACTAAAAGCTGCAGAGAGGAAGAGGTTTGTGCTCTCTGTGGAGGGTCCGGCTGCTCTGCGGGGTGTCTGGGATATTTTTGTTCAGATTGACCCAGTTCACAGAAACGGGAAGCGGGTCGATGATTTCCATCATGCCTCCTGCAGCTGATCCAGGTTCAGATTTCATGCTGTGTTTATAGCTCCACTTTTATTCTGGGTCAGACGGTCATTCTGTGTGGCTCAAAGGCAGCTGCAGGAGGATTCGTACCGTCTAACATCTCACAGTTTCTCACAACGTGTTTGTTTAGCATGTGGATAAAAGCTCAGATGTGAGCAGCTGTGATTTTTAGTCCTAATCTAAGAGAAGCTGAACTGAAGAGCGGACGCGTCGGAGCGTTGTACAGAAAAATCCTTGCTAATTAGCGGCAGCTGATATGAGCCGCCAGCGGGCACGTTTGTCATTTCAATAAAGAGAAAGTTATGACTGGTCGTTGAAGTGAGAAGCTGCTCCATTAACGTTTCCACTCTGTGAGCGCAGATATTACAGATTGAGGGGGATCAGAGGCTTTACCGTTCGGCCGATCAGCATGTGAACTGACGATGTTCTCGTTCTCACACGGTGTAAGCTGAGCCGGACAAACAGCAGAGTTCAAGACAGAACTCCCTATCGATCTCAAGCTGATGTCAAACATCAGCTTCTCCGAGAAGAAGTGCACCGATCGATGATGCTCTGTATCCAACACCGGCTGTGCCGATTCGATGCCATGCCACAAACAAGCTCTCCCTGCAGGAACTTTCAATTTATCCATTTATTCATAGAAAAATGAGTCCTTCATCTGTAAGAAAACATCCTAAAGAAACTTGATTTGACTGAGGTGTGTGAATATGCATGTTGTCTGTTTGTGCTTCCAGGAAATCCCTCGCAGCACTCTGGACTCATTCATGCAGCCGTTCCAGAGCACACTGTGGCTGTTAGTCGGTCTGTCGGTCCACGTGGTGGCAGTGATGCTTTACCTACTAGACCGGTTCAGGTAAACCAACACGACACAGAGCAGCTCCAAACCGCGTCTGTGTCCTCCGAGCAGCTGCTCGTCCAGACAGATTGTTTTGGCGTGAACTGCCCAGTTTGACGTGTATCAGCTGCAGAGGTGTCCGTCTTCTCTTCAGTATAATGGACCTGAATGGCGCTCACGTTTTAAAATAAATACATAAAAACTTTTTAGAAATCCTCAACCAGTTAATCACAAAAATCCACAAATCTCATTAGTTGCTGTTATTAGCAGGAACTGTGTTCTTGTTCTTCTGCTCCGTCACAAGTTCGAGCCCCTCATCATGGGAGTGTGACGGCTGGCAGGTGTAAAAATGACTTAAAGCTTGTAAAAAAATTTAAAAAAAGATTATTTCTCAGTGTTTTGTTTGCACCACTCAACAAACTGGTGGTCTGTTACTGTATGTTTAATACTAATATTAAAGTAATGTGTACTTAGTTTTATTGTGTTTTTTAATGTATAAAACAAAGCTTAGCGCAGCACTGTGGTGTAGCGGAAAAGAACTGTCACATCACAGCAGGAGGGTTCCTGGTTTGAACCCGCCAGGTTCTCTCTGGGCCTATGTGGGTTCTCTCCAGGTACTCTGGCTTCCTCCCACAGTCCACAGTAGGTTCACCGGCAATTCGGAGCTAGCTGCAGGTGCAAATGGCTGTCTGTCTCTCTGTGGGCCGGTGACCTGTCCAGGTGTACCCCGCCTCTCGCCCTATCACAGCTGTGATAGGCTCCAGCCCCTCTGCAGTCCTAAAGTGGATAAGCAGTTAAAAAATAGATGGATGGAACAAAACTTGTAGTTATTATTACTGCTCATTAATCATTCCTGGTACATTGAGAGGAAGGGCGGGGCTTAAGAGCAGGGGCAGAGCCACGTGAATCAGAGTGCTCTGCATCAAATGTCAGTGTAAATATTTCTGAATTTTATATCTCATCTGAAAGTGTATTCATATATTAAATATATAAAAATATCTTTCTGTTATTGTAGGGTCTTTAACTTAAGTATAAAGTGCCGTGAGGTGCCCAGTCTAGGAAACAACTCTCGTTTTTGTGCCATTGTTGAGTCTAATACTTCTGTAGGTTTTTTTCTCTGATGATTTGATGCGTCGCAGATCATCATTCTGCAGTGTGTTGCAATGCTAAGGTCATTGAATAGTAGTGTATCGGTGAACAGAATCTAACATAGCTCTGTGTGTGCAGCCCGTTCGGAAGGTTTAAAGTGAACAGTGAAGAAGAAGAGGAAGACGCCCTCACCTTGTCCTCTGCCATGTGGTTCTCATGGGGAGTACTGCTGAACTCTGGGATAGGAGAAGGTAAGAAGAAACTGAAGTTAAAGCTTTCAGCGGTGCACTGCTGCCTACTCACTT
>VUQJ01037848.1:0-11864 GCA_015108635.1 Andinoacara biseriatus
ATGGAGGGAGATGATCCGCCATGGAGACCCTAAAGAGGGCAGCCAACAGAAGAAGAAGAAGAAGAAGAAGAAGAAGAGGTCTTTTAACTTAGAAATGAAACCCAGAGCCAAAATTAGTAAATTTTGACAACATTTATTTCAGAAGCAAGAAAATATGAACATATGAATACTCCCAAAATTGTCTGAGAAAAGAATCAGTGAAAATTGTATATATATCATCCTCCTAACAAAAAGTCTCAAAAATTACGTTTTAAATGTCTGAAATTATCAACAAAATACAAAAAACTAAATAAACTCACCCAATATTCCAGAAGCATTTCTGCATTGTCCTAAAATGTCCCAATATAAGGAATTAAATACTGAGCAGAGGACAATGGGCGAACTGCTGTGAGCTGATATGAAGTAACACAAATAAACACTTGTTACAACCAAGCAATGCAGAAGAGCATCTCTGAACGCACAACACATCAAACCTTGAAAAACCATGAAAGCATGGATCCATCCTGCCTGGTACCAGAGGTTCAGGCTGCTGAGCTCCATTTAAGCTGCTGACCGTGTCCATCCCGTTATGACCTCAGTGTTCCCGTCTCCTGATGGCCGCTTCCAGGAGAACGCTCCAAGCCACGAAGCTCAGATCATCTCAAACTGGTTTCGAGTTCGCTGCACTCAGACGGCCTCCGCAGTAACATCTGCAGCATCTGTGTGATGCTGTCATGTCCACACGGACCAAAATCCCAGAGGAACGTTTCCAGAACCGTGCTGAATCTGGGCCACGAAGAGGTCCAACCTGGTACTGCATACCGGGTAAAGCAGCTGTGCAACACGTTAGCACATCAAGTCAGATAATCAGTTATTTAGTTACTCTTTCTATAAGCACTTTAGAAGTAACTAATCACTGATTTTTTTTTAAATTTAAACAACTTTTTAAAGATTATTTTGTGTATATTTAGCATTAATTCTTCTAATTGGTCATAATTTCCAGAAAAATGAGGAAAAGTAGATGAATATTTACAGGACTAACTGATAACCAAAGCCCAGCTCTGATGATAAGTTTGTCACTAAGCATCATCGCTGTTTGACTCCAACAGGCGCAGATATGTATTTATAAACATGCCGCATCACTGATCTGACAATAAAGACAAATGTCACTTTTCCTGCTTCAGCCAAAATAAAAAAGGGCACATTTTATCTGAGCTCAGAGGCAGCAGCCAAACACACTCCAGTAAGCGCTGAATACATCACTGCGAGCCTCTTTGTGCACATGTCTCCTGATTAGAGAATCCAGCCTGGGGTTGAAAATCCTTTTTGTAGAAAGCAGACTGTTTAATTGGTCACAGCATGATTTTTTGGGGGTGGGTAGGGAGGGATGAGGAAACTGTGAAAATTCATGCTACGAACAGTAAGTAGGTGTTAATTAAGCATAGGCTGCCATGCTTTAATTAAATTGTTGTTATATCGGGGAAAAAATCAGTTGACAGCAGCCGTGTGATGGGCTGCAGACGGTCCAGCTTCCTCCTCGCGTGTGCCGGGACGGCGTCCAGCAGCCCCGCATGACCCTGAAGATGAGCAAGCAGAAAGAAATCCAATCCACACACAAAAAAAATCCTTGTATCTTTGAGGCTTTACTTTCAGTTTGCTAACCTCTTCTCCAGTTCTAGAAGTTTTTTCCTTCATAAAAACATGTAATTTTCAGAGTCCACAGAGAGAAATGCAGCCTTGAGTGAAGCTAAAAAAAATTTCAAATATAGGTGGAAAAAAAATGGAGTTATTTGATTTTCACGTCTCACACGGTGAAGAAAATGTGTGGGGTTTCTGACGTGGCATTTTCACTCGAAAGGTCACTTTGTAGACTCAACTTTTTAACTACTGCGCTTCAGTTCGCTCCTCTCTTCTTCCTCTTCCACACTTTGGCTCTGCTCTTTCATTTGACCCAGGAAAGGAGCAGAAACATCGCAATTTCAGCCGTACCACTTCCTGACAGATAAAAGGTTATTAAGGGCAAATTGTTTTAGCCGTGTAACAATCTTCGTCTCGCAGCTTCAAAGGAGGGAATACAATTACAGGCTTAGCAGGATTGGATGCAGCTGCACGTCTCAGATCTGATCTGTGCTTTGCTTTACATGGTCATTAGGCTGCAGGGATGTAAACAAATGCAAATACGATTTCCTGATATGAGCAGTTAATACACAAAGAAATGACAAGTATGCATGCACACAGCGTACACAACTCCAATCACTGCGGGCTGTGAGAGCAGAGGCGTCCACGAGCAGCTTTCCGTTCAGCAGGAGGGGGCACAGACACAATTTAATAGGCGCACCTGTTGAATCTAAAGCACCACAATAAATACAGGTGCTCAGCCATGAATGTGACCTTTACAGAGATGGTAATCATCAGTTTTGAGCTGTTCAGTTAATTATGTGTTAATTGGTAAGGCTCTAGTTTACAAGATGGACGTCACTCCCGGGTTTCAGACCTCCACAGTCTCGATAAGAGGCTGGAGGGCTAAGTAATCAGCTAATGATAGTTAGCTTTGTTAGCAAGCTGCATCCACAGATTATACAGGTGCAGTGTGCAGACACATATCTGCTAATTATGCTCAGTAACGGCCTCGGGAAATGCTGCAGACTGCAGACGTCCTGGATGATCTTTGTTCCACAGCAGGCCGTGAAAATGCTCCAACAGCACAAACACGGTCCAGAGGTCCAGTTCAGTTGGCTGAAGCCTAGCAGACAGCTAGCAGCTACATGCTAGCAGCTACAGCCCTCTGTGTCGGAGCATCTTTCAATCACACCCAAGACTTCATATCCAGATACAGGAGTTTAAAGATGGAGACATAAATAATGTGCAGTTGTTATGAAGGTGGAAAATATCTAAAAAGGCCCAAACTGTCTTTTGTATCAGGCTGTAAATGTGTTTGTTTCTGCTGTAAACTGTTTAAATATGGGAGCCAATGGGACGGAGTCAGTGCTGCAGCCTGCCTCTAGTGGACATCAGAGGAACTGTGGGGCTCTGTAGGTGTTACAAAGTTACTCAGGAGAGTATTCAGAACACAAAAGCATAACGAGTTAGTATTTAAAATTCAGGTAATCATATATTTGGTTACTTTTTTAGCCGGTTTCACTGTGACAAACGAATAAATAAAGAAGGAGATTTCTGATGTCTTTGCAGTGTTTCTGTCTCTGACCTCTCAGCACGCAGCCGCATGCTAATGAAAGGTATCCAGTCCTCACCGGTCAGTCCGGGCAGTCAGTGTGATGGCAGAGTCTTCACATCAGGCTGTCATCCTGCTTCCTCGTGGACTCAGTGAAGCATGCATGCAGCCTCCTGTTTAAAATGGGTAATCAGTAAAGCCAGCTGATTACCCATTCACCAGACTTCTAATTAAAAGAAGACAAAGATATCTTTATAAAATCAAAAATATCACCAACTGAAGGATGAATGGCATTTAATCACTTATCATTTAGTTATTAAATGTTAGTTATAACATTTAACTACATTACCAACTGAATGTATGCGACACCATTTAGGAACCGGCTGCTTTTTAACTGGACTTGAGTTTTTAATTTAATATCAGAAATCCTGGGTGATGATCAGATACAGTATTAGAGCCTGGACTGCGGTTCAGAGCAGCAGGAGATCACGTCTCAAACTTACTATAACAGTTCATTTTCTTTTTAAATACATCCTTTAAATCATCTTTATTTTTATCTGGACTTCCTCACATTTCATCCAATAAGGACTCAGAAGCTTTGAGCCAATAATTTCCAATCAGTGTCCAATATTAACTAATTTACATTCATCCAAGATGCTTCACACTTTAAACTCGACGTCCAGGAGAAAAAAAAAATGCATTTTTGACTTTTGGTCTTCAGTTTGTCCATGTTGGCTTGCAGCAGGCTCAGAGTGTTCCCGATCCCCAGCAAAGTATTCCAGTTCTTCCTGGAGGATCCCGGGGGTCTCCCAGACCAGGTGAGACATGAGACATACAGTTAAAGATATATAGATATAGTTATAAATATAGATACATACTCTCCGGGCAGTTGTGGGTCTTTGCCGGGGTCTCCTCTGAGCAGATGCCTGAATCAGCTCCCTCCACACAGGGGGTCATGTGACCTCGTTCAGTCTCACGCAGAGCTGATGAGCGTCAGTGACGGTTGAACAGAGATCGAAAGCTTTGATTTAACCTCTAGAACTTCTTATTTCTGTTACACATTTCTGGCTGGAAACATCCACCAGCGGGTTGTTTGTGTGTCATCAGAATGAATGGCGTGAGAAAAACACACAAACAGCTTCCTCTTCACTTCGTTTGACTCTCTAAAGCTTTATTGACACGCATGGGTTGTGCCGCGGGTCGACATCGGTGGGGCGAGTGACTGGCTGCCAGCACATAGATGAGGATTTTGGCCTTGGAAAGCCAGGGCATGCTGCCTCCAAGTGTCTCCAGGGTTCATTAGCCCCCTCCTCTCCCCTCTCAATTAAGAGTCCTTCCCCTCGTTAGGGCCATCTGCACTGGAGATAATTAAAGAGAGGCACGCTTTAATGCAAGAGTGCCCTCTTGAATCGCTCCATTGATCTTATGTCCTGGATATTTCCACAGGCAAAAATTCTCCCTCCACACTGATTCCCGACTGTATGTATAATGTGTAATGGCTTGATGTTGATTAGGAAGCTATTGGCATTTTTAATG
Source organism: Andinoacara biseriatus (assembly GCA_015108635.1). Lineage (NCBI taxonomy): Eukaryota > Metazoa > Chordata > Actinopteri > Cichliformes > Cichlidae > Andinoacara > Andinoacara biseriatus. Next base: position 4,688 of record VUQJ01037848.1, read on the forward strand.
GGCGCTGCTGGAGAGAATCGCTCAGACCAGCTTGGGCCCAGTCAGAGTAACGAACAGCAGCCCTGCGACTAAAAGTGTGTGTGTGTGTGTGTGTGTGCATTAGCCTCACAGCAGAGGGGCTCTTCCTGTGTGGGGTCCTGCTGACCGATGTGGATCGGCATAACCGAACCAGACCTCCTGGGTCTGCAGGATTTGGCTTTGACCGCTGGAGAACCCACCCGTGTTCACCGTATCTCTCCATTGATCCGCAGTCAGACTGCGATGCTCAAATCGATGTCTTACTCTTAGTCACATCAAACTGCCACGAGGTTGTGGAGGACGGACGCTCAATACCTCACAAAGCTCCTCACAAAGTTTGTTTGCACCGGGGGACTTTTCCCCGTAATCACTGGTTCTTTACAAGGTGTGCTGCTGTCATTAGGTGAATTAACGGTGGGAGGCAGAGGAGCAGGGAGGAAGGAGAAGTAAGGACATGGCAGGGTAAACATCAACCTGTACGGATACGACGGGCTTCTTATGAGGCAACATTAGAGCTGATGGCAGGAGACGCAGATGGCGGCGGACATTAGAGGAAGGAGGGATGCTGAGTGCCGCTCGTGCTTGTTTCTGCTGTGATGAGGTGAGGACGGGGCAGATGGGATACAGGTGATGGAAATGGGCCGAATCCGTGTTCTTAAGCAGCGTGTGGTGCAGGTGGAGGAACAAATAAAGGCTGAAGTCGACACATTGGGAGTCTCTGTGGAGAAGGCGGGAGTGACAGGTGTATGATGGCCCGCTCCGGCAGCCAGGACCCGCCGTATGGTTGGCGCTTATGTGGCAGAGATCATCCACGAGTCAGCGTGACTCTCCTGTGGTGCCGTACACACTCGACACTGGTGGGAGGAGGAGGAGGAGTTGCTTCTGTGCCTTCGCGGCAGCTGCCGGAAAAGTTTCTCCTCCCAAAAGTTGCTGAAGGAGAAAAAAAAGAGTCGCAACAAGCTGAAAGTAGCCACATGTGGCTGAGAGGGAAAAAAGTTTATTAATGATCGTCTGTGGGCGGAATAATATCCGTCTCTTTAGAACGGCTGACTTAATCTTTGACTTTCATTAACTGTGTGAAGGCTAATGATTTTCTCCCACCGCTGACATTGTGATACTGTCTTTGGAAAAGAAAGAGACATCATTAAGTTCTGTCGTAATGCTCCTTGTTCACACACACATCCAGCAGCACTCCAAAGGGGACCTTATTATGGATCACGAGGGCCCGCTCGACCCGGCATAAGCAGCCGTTCATTTTTCCTGCCGGGGCCCAGGTGACAGGATAAAGGTGTGCAGAGGGGCGCCAGAGACCTTGGGCTGTGCAGACTAATTACCCTCAGTGGTAATTATGAGAGTGAAGCTCAGGTCTGACCTTGGAGAGGTGATTTAGTGGCATGCAGGGAGGTATTCGCGTGCAGCCTTGAACAATACAGCGAGCGGGATGCTGCTGGTTAAAGAACCCAGAATGTGCGATGAACATGTTTGTGAATATATGCGCAGATCAGATTAACACATAGATTAAGCAGAGAGCGCACGCAGTGGAAACGTGCACGGAGATAAATCATGAAGATGACACGCGTGGGACTCTGGCAGCATTTGCATTGCAGCAGGAACTGAGCTAATTAGGATATTTAACCAAATGTGAAGCAGAACTCAGTATTGGGTGACATCTTTGTGGGTCGGGTCGGCCCGCAAGGACACAAAAGTGGCGCCGCAGGCTTCAGTGCATTCGTGAAATTTGTATTTGAATGCTTAAATGAGCAGTTGGAAAAAGCTTGAATATCTTTTCTCCACTGATGTGCAGCTACCTTGGCCTGATACGCTCAAAAATCAATGCACAGCAAAAACTGAAGGCAAGGCTGTTTGGTGTGCCTGAGGCTCAGAAAGTGTGAAACCCCCCCAGTCCTGTAAATGAGCTGCACCACACATGTGCACAAAATACCACAACTGATTGCTTCCTCTTTGGACCGCCCAGCTGGGGCGTCTGGACCCTGCATGACATCCAAATTTCTTTTTGCTTTTCCCTGTTTTCCCGTCGGCTTCAGGAAGGTATTGACGGATCAGGTGTCCTGTGAATGAAGCAGGTTCTGATTTTAAATGAGCCGTTTTTGTCCTACAGACACGTTGGTGTGGCAGAAAAACATGTAGCAGATTAATAAGGTAGTTAGTGGCGTATCGAGTTGTGTTATTGTCCTTTATAAACCTCGCTGGCTTAAATGATCATATAGGATTTATGATGTTTTAATGAATCTCTCGCTCACTTGGGGTTCAGAAAAACTCCTGTGATGAAGGAGAAATCATGGAGCCCGCCCCGGGACGGCCCTCACTGGAGAGGCCGTGGGGGTTCAGTCTCTTGTGGATCACGGGTGGCGGTCCCGGTGGTCTGATCCAAATACCGGTTGACATATCCGGATTTAGGAACAATTTCCTTTACACAGATGCTAATAAAGGAAGCAGGAAAGCTCAAGATCACTACACATACAAACTAATAAATGCAAAAGCATTCATAGAGTTGAGGCTCTGGGTTTGAATCCTCGGCTCTCCGGGACTTCCTGTGTGGAGCCGTGTGTCTGCTTCTCTCCACAGTCCGAAGATGAGCCCGTTGGGTTAATTGTTGAGGCTAAATCGAGCGTGGGTGTGAGCAGGAGGCAGATAAAGTGCTTTAGTGCACAGAATAAAGTGCTGAGTGAATATGTGTGATAAAGTAAATGTGACTAAAGCTCTTTGAGTGGTCAGTAAGACGAGGAAAGTGCTCCATAAATGTCAGAACGCGGCATTTGGGATCTGCTGCATAAGACTATTAAAAAAGGGACTTTATGATGTATAATACCTGAAACTAAACAGATGGAAGGACACACAGGGTCCTCATCTATGAGCGATGGGAATATCTGTCCTTATTTACTCTGCAGGGCGCTTCATACTGACCACCATTTATTTGAGTTCCCAAATTCTGCCTGTGTGCATGTTTCCATGTTACTCTGCTTGTTCCTGATGTTTCCCCTGCAGGAGCATGTGGGCCAGGATCTCCTCATCCCTGGAAAGGGGACCTATAGGAGTTCTGTCAGGACTGTTTCACCTGGACTGGGATGGCTCCTTCCGTGGTTAATCTGAAGCTATTGACCAACTGCACGCAGAGGAATCTCAGCCAAATGCAGCCGATCGTCCGGAGCAAACGCGACAACTTTGGTTGCGAAGGAACTTTTTTACCCACGAAGCCGCCGCAGGTGGTTTTCACGCTCTCAGGTCATCGGTTCTACTTTAACAACATCGCAGCTGAAAGCGATTAAAGTGCAGCTGCTCTGTTCAACAAAAATGTGCAAACTGTTTGTTGTTCGTGGCTAAATGAAGGGTTTCACACTGACCTTTGACCTTTGTAGAAACACAATAATTCAGGAAATACAAGAAGCAACCTTTTCAAGCTGGTTTTCTAAACATTTTCCAAAATAAAGGCGGCAGTTTGCAGTGAATGAACTCATTTATCATGATTATCTGTAAATACTGCAGAGCTTTTTGATCTGTTATAAAATCCAAATACAGAACTTTTGTCTGGTCCAGAAATAACAGAAAGAGGGTTTTTAATTAAGTGTTTGCTGCTGTGACCCAGCGTGTTCATCTGTTTCCTCTTAGCTCTTATCTGGAAATCTCAAGCAAACAGGATCAGGATACAGCAGAGCAGCATATCAGAGGAACACGCTCAGTGGCCAAATTAAGGATCATTTATCAGCAGATAAAATAAAGAACACATAGAAGTGCTGCAGACATGCACATCTGCAGGGTTGGATATCCTGCAGCATCCAGGCTCGTTCTGCTTAATATTCTTGGAGCGGCGGGTTTGCTGTAAGAGGTCACAGGTGGAGACGAGCTGTGACATCTGGCAGACGAGGAAAGCAGAGAGTGCATCAGTCTCTGTGAAACTTTATGGCTTCAGTTCAACAGCGTGATGACACAGGAAGGAGGCTCGATATTATAAACAATTTACTGCAGAGACGCTGGTGTCAGCAGAGCAAACGGGCTCATTATCAGATGTTTTTACCCAAACAGTGAATGAGCCACACATCACCCACGGGTCCCCTCGTTACCTGCTGACCACCTGTCCAGGTGTCTCCTGTGTCGACTGAGGTTTTGCTTAAAGTACACGAGCCCCAAAAAGCTTCGTCTTTAAGACCTCACGGCAGCCCTGAGCTCACCGTGTCCTGGGTGCAGGGGTAAGGAGCACTGATCCAGGACCCCCCTTCCCGGAGTCTAGATGAAGACAAAGATGGAGGCCTGGAAGGAGCTCTGAGAGCCTTGGGTGGCAGAGGAGGGGGGTGGTTTAAAGTTTGCTGAGCGGAGGCTGCTGATTGGCTCAAAGAAGGCGGGCAGAGAGATGATTGGACGAGAAGTGATGAAGTCAGCACTGAGCCTGACAGCGTGGGAAAGAGGAAGTGATGTAAGGGATTTTTCTGTCTGTGATCAGCTGACCTGCCCAGCCAACTGAATCCAACACGAGCTAAAAGATCTCCAACTCTGATCAGGAGCTAATCAGCATCACTTTAAGTATAAACTGATGTCTGCTACACTCGGTGGAACCGGACAAAGCTGCACATCACTGCAAACTTTATGACTGCAAGATAACCAGTGTAGCCTGCACTAAATTGCAGGATTTTCATGGAACCCTTGAATTATGAAGTCGGTTTACTCTGAACTCTGAGTGACGTTCCGAGGAGTCCTGACTGCTCGCTCCTTCTCTGTATCCAGCTGCATGCTGAAGTACCACAACCGCAGCTTTACGTCTGCACCTGAACGCATCACAGGGATCAGAAGGAAAAAGGAAGTGCTGAAGATGGGAGTGATCACCGGAACGCCATGAACCCATCCAACAGTGAGCTGCACATCAGATTTAATCACTCATTCAGTGAAGGTGTCATTCCGAATTGTTCCAGCTCACTTTAACCTCTAACCAAATATTCAGACCCATCAGATTCACTCTCGGGCCGACTGAGATTTCAGCGCGGACATTAAGCTCAGGATCGGGACTTTTTAAGTCCCAGCAGCACATTCACCCTCATCTCAGACTGTTTTCAGCGTTTGTCCATCGGAGACCCTCAACATGAACTTTTATTAACTTTGATTTGGAAACTGAAGGAGCGCTTGGACCCAGGAATGATTCATGGAATCAAAGAGGAAGTTAGCTCATCCTGAGCTTCCAGTAGCTTTAGCGGTGTGCTAACTCATTACTGCTGATCTTATTTCCTGTGGCTGCAGGGACGGCAGGACTTCAAGTGCACTAACGGAAAGATGAATTAACAAAAAACATCAGCTCCACTTTTCAGGCTTAAAAGCTGCATCTGTCTTTATATACAGCGCACGATCGTTGCACGTTCATCTCTGGCATTCCCTTTATTATCTCTGAGGTCTCTTTAATCTGCGCCATCAGACTTTTTGACATTTTGCACAGCTGTCAGAGCTATCGCAGCAACAGTAACCCCAAGAAACGGCTAATAAAGAGCATCAGTCAACAGTATGTGTCACATAACCAGCGATTCCATCTCTGCACGTCTATAAAATGATGATTTTTCCGCGCTCACTCGTTCTCTCTGACTGGAGGGATAAACGGCCAAGTGTTCCACTCAACACAACTTCCTTTGTTTGCAGAAGCTCTTAAGAGCTGCTCAGCGGCTGACCGAGGTCAGTTTAGCAATACTGATACGAGCAGATGATCCAAACAGTGTTGCACCATAAAGAGTCCAGTCATCACTCTGTAGCGTGTGATGACTGGACAGATGCACTGTAGAGCCTCACCATCTGCCCCATGACTATGGCTCTGATAAATATTCACACACACACACACATGCAAACAACCCACATATGATATAGAAACACATGCAAAGCAGGAGCAGCCAATGAGTCAGAACAAAGATATGATAAAACTGCTGCTGCTGCAGAACAAATCAATAAATGAAACTTTCCTCTCACTCTTATGAACTCCCTCACACACACACACACACACGCACACACACGCACACACTGCCTCAGCCTTTGTCTTTATACACGCTAGAGCCAGATGGGGTAAAGATCTGCCTCATTTGCATTCCCGTCACATGGCTGCAGTCTGCACTCGGCGTTGGGTGAGTCTCGCCCTCGCAGCCTCTCTGAAAGGTACGCCGGCATCCTGACTTTAAAGTGCTGAATAATGATGGAGAGGATCAGCAACCTCTCAGCCTCCACAGCTCCGCGCAGCTCTCGCAGGATTTCACGGTTTTCTTTCATTCCTCCATGCATAATGCGGAGAAATGAAATGACTTCGTATTCAAACTTCTCCCTAATTAGTTATTATTTTATCATTCCTCCATCTGCACGAGCTGATCGGCCGGGCAGAAACCAAAGATAGCGAGACTCTTTTGCACCTGACATCCCGGAGAGCGACGGATGTTTGGCCTTCACCTCGACTCGGGGCGGGTCCGGCCGCCACAGGGCAGGTGTGTTATGACCTCTGAGCCACATTATGTGCACAAAGCTCTCAGCAGTTCTGTAATTAATGATAAAGAAATCAGTCTCATACAGAATAATGCAGGCTCACCCCAACCATCCTGCGACTCCTTTGTGTTTTTCCATGTTGGTTTCGTTCCTCGGTGCCTTCCGTGTTCCCACTGTCTGTGTCTTTGTGGGAGTTTTTCTATGTTCCTCTTTCAGTTACTTCCAGTTTTATTTGGTTGGTTCCTCGTGTGGCGCTCTGCCTTCTGACTTCCTCTTTATCATCCTGACCGAGTCCACCTGACCCGTGTGACCGCTGTGTGTCCAGATCATTCATCCCACTTCCTTTACTGTTATATCCTGTTTTAGAAACCTCTGCGCGCTGTTTTGACATCCATAATAATAATAATAATAACAATAACTCTGCGTATTTTCTGTGCACGCTGGCAGAAAATCTTTGCCACACCCAGAGCGATGAGACCCCGCGTGGAGCGTGGGCAGACCGCAGTCCTCATCTGCACTCCCACACACACACACACACACACACACACTCGCATGCTGATGTCGACACAGAAGTCATGGTCATTCAGGCGTTCTGCTTTCACTGAGGTTACACACACACACACACACAGTTCTACACACTGCAGCAGTCTCTGAGGTCAAAGCAATTCATACACACACCTTTTTTTCTGGGGTCAGGGTTGCA
>VUQJ01037851.1:0-10968 GCA_015108635.1 Andinoacara biseriatus
ACAAACCAAAGGGCTCAAATTGCAAAGGGAACTTCTAAAAATAACCAGGACCCTGGCTGTACTGGGTTACAAGTTTTATGTGTGAAATTCAGACTGTGTAAATTTCATGGTTAGCAAGTAAAACATCTTGTGACTCTTCACAAACAGACTGGCTATTAAGCAAGGGTTCATGGAAAAGCAGCAGTATGTGACTCAGTAATACATATTACTGTTGGATATGACATTGCATATTAGAACCAAAATGGAAGAGCGGATTTTAATTTATCTCTGAGGACCGAGAGTTTTAAATTTTCTCTCTCTCTCTCTCTCTCTCTCTCTCTGTCTGGCCCAGTTTCTGCAGGCTACGGTGCAAAGCAATCTAGCAAAATCTTCACTGTTTTGGACCACTGACACACACACACACACACGGACATTTCCATTAAGCAACATTTAAATAAAATAGGCATGAAAAGGAGCACGGCAGCCATCGACTGATTGCACCTGTTAGCCAAGCAGCAAGCTTTGGTGCTCAAGAATAAAATGCAAATAATTGCAGTTCCTCAAATGGCCACTTGAGGCTGGTTTGAAATGTGAGTCAATCTCATGTTAAAATGCCAAAGATTGCAACAGAATTAAACAAGTTTATAGCTTGCTACACAGATCAGTCTTAATGTGGATAACAAATTTTCTTTTCATGCCAGTTTTTGCTTTTTAATTTGAATTGTATTAAATCTTTTCATCAGTATGCTTTGTGTTAGGTGGGTGCCAATGCAGTCTGCTGGCCAATATAGCCTCAAAATTATATGATGATATTTCAAGGAAATTTGCAATCATATTTATGACTATATCGAGATAAATATTTTCTACCTGGGATTTAAACCACTGTTTGGTTCAAGCAATTTGCATCTTATTTGCATTATTTTATTCCAAATATTACCTATTCCATTGTTCCAGGACAAAGTGGTTAAGCTAAGGAAAATTTGTTTAAAACACTAAGTAAAGTTTGATACAACAGCTAATCAAAAGGATTTTAATCAAACACTGCATATCTGACTGTGTGTGTGTGTGTGTGTGTGTGTGTGTGTGTGTGATGAACACACATATTCAGCTCTCTGTGTTTCTGAATGCATGTCAGAGCTTAGAGACCCTGCAGAGAAGATACACACACACACTCAGAAGATCACGTACACACACATACACTCCCAGAGTATACTGCTGAGACCACGCAAGAGCACGCTAATCTGTTGGCATGACAACTGGAGTGGAATATTAGCTTGGCCTAGAAAATATGGCTGGGATAAAAAGATGAATGAGCAGTGAGAGATGAATTAAAAAAAACAGCAACATAAGCCTACAGACAGTTTGCTCTGTAATTACAGCCTGTACAATGCCCTGTCTCATCAAATGACTCTCTCTGTGCTGCAACTGTGCATCTGAAGGAGCATCCATTTGAGTAAGTGGGAGTTCGTGTGCACCGCTGTGAAATATTGTATGAGTTCTAACCTGTGTCCCTAAAAGGCAGTAAACACAGATCATAAACTATAACTATATCCAACTATCTGATGTGCCTCGCGTTCATGTCTCATTGCTTTAAAGCTTTTGTTGTTCTCTTTTCCAACACCTAATAATGCCTTGAATGCCTCTGGCAGTCCACAGAGGTCAGCGGGGACAGCCAAAAGGAATAACACAATGTTCTGGTGGCACGGAAAAGGTCTGAATTTATGGTTTAATACCAGCTGAAAGCCTGCGAAGAGAGTGCAAGGTTTCTTTTACTGCTGCGCCGCATGATTGCATAAAGCATTTAAGAGTTTCCTTACCCCCGAGAGCTAATGCTGAGTCTCTGAAAAGGCAGTGGGAAATCATGTTGGGCAGGGCAGGGCTGGAGGTTTAATTTAAGATTAGGTGCTCTCAACCTTCATGTTTGGCCAACACCTGCATGCATTTTTCAGTGTAATGGATGAGAAACTCATGCCTTGATATTAACAGCGGTTTTCATTCCTGGCTGTAGCTGTAAGGGCTTGCTTTCAGCAAAACCGCCATCTCTACACCACCTTGCACACTTTTGACTTATCTTCCCTTTACTGAGACAAGACACCAGGTGGAACAATGGAATTAAATTGAGGATTGCCTCTGTCTGACCTTGGTTGGATTATTTTACAGAGACATAAGAAAGTTGAAAATAACCCCAGCGACAGGGGATTTAAGACTTTGGATGGTCCTTTATATCTCTGCAAAGCACAAGCTAAATCCTCTGACATAACAGCTCCGGCAGAGACAACACAGTCAGTGGGTTCCTGATGAGTTGATGGCGGCCGTGAACAAACAATAAGATTTGATGGGATACGTCAACATGAAATTTGAGACCTGTAGGTACACTTTAGGGAAATGCATTTACTTTTATGCATTTACTTTATACCTGCAGCATCAGCATCTATAAAACGGATGCTATAATGTCATGAATTTAGCCTTAGCAGTGCTAGCAGAAAGACTAGTTATCTTCTCATGTTATTTAAGAGCCATGCGGAGCAGATTTCGGAGTGTAGATCTATTTTTAGTTCAAGAAGCCAGACATTCCCATCCAGTTCGTTGTTCGTGGGAACCTTGATTTTGCTCTAATGAGCATTTGCTGGAATTTTTATTACACAGTCTAGAGCCTGAGGCAGCCCTTGTGTCTATCCAAGTGAGGCTATGTGCTACTGTAAACATCTTAGAGAAGCAAAACTTTGTTGACTGCCACTGGTGAGCGTGTGCATGTGTTTAGGAAGGTCAGTCAAGCTCCAAACCCAGCGATTCAAATGGATGGACAGCGGCACTCTGACCTCATGCTGAGAGGAGGAAGAGTGGAAACAGGCAAGACAAAGAGGAAGAACAATGAGTAAGGTTGCAGAGGAAAATCACAGAAGAGCATAAGAAATTAAGACAGAGACAAAAAAGACAAATGGAGGAGGCAGAGAGATACTGAAGACAGGAAGTAGGGCGAGGAGCGGGAGTGGCTTTAAAAATGCATGCGTCTCCATTTAGCATAGGGAAAAAAATTTCCCAGCAGAGAGGAGGCTGCAGTTGGCGTGTTAACACCGGGAACATCTATATACTTTATCATCCCTCAAAGTAAAAAAGGGGAGGAGAAAAGCTGCTCACTGTGCCACCCCCCAACCACCTGCACCCCACAAACACTTAAATATGCACACACAAAAATGCACTCAGCACAGACATGTTTACATATGATCCCTTTTATAGTTGAGCATTAGCTAAAGGCCATTAGGTTAAGTGCTCTCCATTGAAGACTACAGTAGATACAGTCTGCAGAAAACACACTCAGCAAGTGTCTTTAATTGGCTGACTCCATCTCCTTTGAACAAGCTATAGCGTCCTTCCTATTCGTGCCACACATCATCAGTCACCAGATTCAGTGACCCAGAATGTTTTGCAGATTTCTAGCGGAGCTTTCTTATGTTTGACATGCATGTGTGGTGGACACCATCACTAATCTGTCAGGCCACAGTGCACAGACGGAACAACACAGACATTTAGTCTCCTCTGGGAATCCTGAAAAACAGAAAGCCTTTCTGTCATCCCTTGACTTAATCCTCAAGCAATAACTTACATTACAGCAGCTCTTGGATTTAAGTCAGAGGCTTTCAAGGTGAACGCAGAGAGTGAGCTGAAGGGGAGAACTGGCCAGAAAGCCCACGTCTATAAAGAATGAGGCCAAAACAGAAAAATACCAGTTTTATATGATGTTGTAAACTGGGAGAAAAGGCAGCTGAGGTTGTCTTTCAATGTGTATTTAATGGAGTGAAAGAGTGTATTTTACCCCAAACTATGATATCCCTCTATACCTAACCAAAATAGTTTAAGCATCAAATTTACTCAGTTTAATAAATCCACAACACCTTCCACCTAACATGGACTTCTGTAGGTTTTTGTTCTTCCTCACACTAAAATTAACACTAAAGGGGCATCTGTGCACCACAAAGCTTCTAAAAGCATTACAAATAACATTACATCAGTGATCCAGTCTGCCATTGTTCGAGTAAAAAAGGTTAGCGAGAGGTCACTGTCATGGTAAAAAGAAATCAGATGTGACCGTTAGTCACAAATGCATAGAAACATTAGTTTGGAGCCATTCTTAGCCAATTTTGTGGGCTAAAATAAACCCATCTGTCTTTGTTTCTAAAACACAAAAGGTGCTTTAATGTCTAATCACATAAAACAGAATAATTTTAGGCATTTGATTGAATGAATGATGCAGTCATTTTTCCTTACAATGACAGAATCAGATGACAACATAAAGAAACAGCTTTAGTTTTGTAATCCTTGGATTTAATATAAAGCAGCAAAAACCATGTCAGTGTCAGTGTTAAGCTAAGTCCTAACAGGAAGTGATTCGCAGTGACGCAGCGGCCAGAGACCATAAAAGGTTAATGACATTTGGTGATTTCAAGCGACTACGGGGAAAAAGATGTTGGTCATATTAAGGAAGTAGGTCCCGAGATAAACATTCCTCATTGATTGAGGTGACTACCAATGGGAGGGAAAAATACTTTGGAAGTCGGAACTGGGAGTGGCGTCACTCATGAGCAGTAAATTTGGAAAAGTCAGGACAAACATGACTTGTTTTGCTTCTTAGCAAGGTAGGGCTATTTATCCATCACTAGTAATACAATGCAATGCTACAGCGGGTCACTGGTCTGCATATGGATTATTTAGCCAGCCACAAATACACAACAGCGGCTGTACAGATTACAAGTTCTACTGTTTTACGGCTGTTACGTGCACTGCTGCCATCTTGGATTGTGAAGTCGGGGTTGGTGAGGCTGCCCCGACTTTCTGAGGTCTGACTTGAGCGGTCGTTCCAGTTGAAAATTCCAAGTGGGAACTCAGAATTTCTGACTTCCAACTTCAATTGCAATGCAACATAAATGCATGCTTAGTTCACTCAGATCACTGAAGAGTAGCTAACAGTAAGAGGGCCATCGAAAACTAAAATTATCATTCGTTATTCTTTCATAAATATCACTGCTTTGGGCCGTCAGAATAAACAGACACACACACACACACACATTCACAAGAAGATTCCTGCTTGCAGGAAGCACTGAAGCAGAAGCTCTTCAGCTCTTTGTGTGTACAGTCTGTGTGCATCACTGTGTATACATGTACTGTATATGTATCTGCGCTCACGTGGATTGGCCAGTGTTGGTTGTCATGGTTATCTGGCTATACTCTGGCTGCCCGGCTTGGCCACCGTGGAGCCAATGCTGATATCCCAACATCCACTGTAAATGTTTTTTCCAGGGCGTGTGCCACACCAAAACCTATGTTCAAACATCCACATTTCATGCTGGCTTCTCCTTTCTCCTCTAATTTCACCTCCATCCATCTGCCTCACGCTTACTCTTCCTTCTGCTTAGCTGTGCTTTTCTCACCATCCCCCCTCTCCCTCTCTCTCTCCCCCAGTCTAATATTTCCTCTCCCTCTCTACTCTGCCTGTATCTCTTGGTTTCATTAGCTGTTAAGCTCACCTTGTTAGAGATACTGCTATCTTTTACCGATTTAACTGTTTGCACAGTTCAACATCAAAACTAAAGATGAGTAAAATCTGTAAAAGTGATTAGCGGGCACAGAAACAGAAACAGCAGTCTCATAGTGTGAATGTGCAGCTTTTCTAAGCGCGTATTCATTGCATAAAATCTGATTTGTGAAACATTAATATTGCTTATGGGCTTGAATTGGTTTTGTGAAAACACATTACACTTTAAACCTCTTTAATCTCTGCAAACGCGCACACGGTTTGTGTGCGTGTGCATATGTGTGTGTGTGTGTGTGTGCATGCGTGTGTGTGTTTGTGCGCGCCTCCCTCGTGCAGTAGAGGTATGAGGCACAGCCGGAAATGTGCGAGACTATTTTTTTTTTTTCATTAAGGCTACAGTCTACATGGAAACACTGATATCTACTGACATTCCCTAATGTTTGCTGATGGGAAAATTCCCCAGAGGTGGGAATACTATAGATGGAATTTCTTTAACTGTTTATAATGCTTAAACCACTGTGAAAAAATAACACTAATTATAACAATAAAACTGACTATACTAACCCGGATGAATGCAGCCAATATGAAATGTGAGGTAATATGTTAGGGTCAAAAATCTAATAATGACATCATGTCCAAGGACAGCTGGATGAAACCATAGAGCTATTCCTTTTATGTCTTTCACAAACAGATACTCTCACTTTGCACTTCTCTGTCCTCTTCCTCCTCGCGTTGATGCTACCCAGCTGCGAATGACCTCAGTCTCCTGTGGCGCCATCAGGGAGCACGGCCAGGCTGTGATAGTGACACGCTCTAGCCCAATAAAGCTGCTCCACCAGCTTGGACCAGGCCAAACTCAAAGCTGCTTAGTGGGGCAAAACTCTGGCTGAGTCCCTTAAAGCTGCACTAATCAGAGCTGTTAGCGGAGGAATCGTCAAATGTATCACACACGAGATTACAAGGACATCTCAAGCTGCGGATGCAAAGGTAGATGATGGTGATGGATGTGAGGACGGGTGGCAAATATTACAAGGAGCGCTTGAATATTTTTTCTTTTCATGTATGCCACGAAGCATCAGATCTTAGTTCTTGCATGCCTCAATGCAACTGCTCCATTCAGCACAGTTACAAGACAAAGAGCAGGAAAGCTGTTGCACATCTGAGCATGCGTCTCTGAGCGCTCTGCAACCATGACGGCAGGCGTCGACCGTGGATGCAACAAGCCACCCTGAGCACTTGCAGCTGTGATTGGAGAAAAAGAGTAGAGAAAAAAAGAAAGAGAGCAGCGCAAACAGAGAACAAAAGGAGCCACAGAGGCACCCGATATGAAGGCGATAGATTCCTGGATGGCAAATACAACACAACTGTGGCACTGTCAGTCCCCTCTGTCCAAACTTGGCAAGCTGCTTCATAGGCTGTCAGTGCTCTCTGCTTCTCCAAGGAGCCTAACACTTTTTTGCACAGCTAGCAAACACATTAGCATGCAGCCCCATCCCCCTGCAAGGGCAATGAACCACTCACAGCAGCACTCATCATACACAGAAACCGTTTCATATGCAGCAGAAGCAGCTGGGGGTCTGGTGGAAGATGCAATTATGATGCTGTAAGTAAATTTTGTGTGGAAAAAGCAATTAGAAATATGAGCCTCAGATGACTCCACCATTTACCCGTGAGTTGTGGAGCTGATCTATTCGTGGAGCCATAGTAAACACTGCTCCCTGCCTTGGATGCCTACCTGACTTTGAACTCAGTGAGCTGTGGCTGTGCCCCCGGCTCAGCACAGTAGATCTGAGGGAAGTAAAATCGGTGAGACTGAAGGTTGATGTCCATGGTGTCCACGGACAGCAGGTGCACAGGTCAGTAATGTACAGTGACTCCAAAAACTGAAAGCAAATGTCTGCTTGTTGCCTCACTTGCTCCCCCCCCCCTTTGTCTGGCCTCAAATCTTGTTGCTGATATTTCCGCTAGAGGTTGGAGTTCAGCGGGAGCATTCCAGTCACCTTCTCCCCGAATGGTCGCAGAGCTACAGAAGGCTACCACCAGGAAGGCATCTCCCTCCTCTTCATCTCCTCTGTGCATTGAACATTCAATCACCTCTCCAGCCCAGCACCAAATAGGCACACTAACCTATTTCCCCACTGCCAGTGTACACTCAGCAACTGTGAGCAGCAGAACAAAGATGACTCCTGTAAAAGATGACGCCTCCCAAGAATTCAACAGAAAAGAAAAATCTTGATTTCAGTCATCAAATCATCCTTTGGTAGCAGGTAGAGAAGCAAAAAATGGGGACGATAAAGGTGAAATTGAATCATTAGGTGAAAAAAGGTGTTACAAATATGAGGGCACTCCTCAGCCACATACAGAGAAGACTGAATGGGAGATGAGAGTCCTTTGGTTTTTACGCTTCAGAGACAGAGGAAAGGCGGGGTGGAGAGGGGGGTGAGCAAGATGGAGATAGAGAGAGATTCCCAATGCTGTGAGGCGTTGCCCTCACACTGCCTCTCCTCTCTGTGTCTCATTGGATTACCTCCTCCCTCTCCATACCCCTCCCCAAACCCCACACCCCACCTTCCCTCCTCCTCCTCTCTCCATCACTCCCATTCTCCCCTCCCAGCTGTGACAAGAGCAACGGGCTGCCAGCCCCGGAGGCTGCTGGTCCTGCCCCTCCTCCTCACCACCCACCTTCTGAGCTCTCCTCCGCCGGTCACCGGATTGGCCAAGGCGAGGATGCGTAAGTCCGCATGGAGAGAGAGAGAACAGGGGGGGAAAGAGGAGGAGCCGCAGATTTTAATTCATCTGATGGCTCCCATCTTTTCTCGCATATGATTTGAGGTGGCATGCCAGGCTTGGGAGGAGCTTGAGATGCAACATGCGAAATGTGCTCGCACAAATTTGAGCCTACAGGTCCGATGTTTTCCTCTTTAATGTTCCGTGCTCGATTTATCCCAGCACATATGGATTATGAGCGATGTACAGTAAGTGGTGTGCAGCCACAAACTAATCTCCTGGGTGGGTGGGTTCAACATCAATAAATCCCCACCATATTTACTGTGCATCCTCTGACATGCCACAAAAATAGACCCACCCGTGGTCTCTTTCTAGTACAGTTCAACCCGCACACATCACCCACATCTGTCCTGCTGTGTTTAGCCAGCAGACAATTTCATTGATTGAACTGGCTTTATGACTGTTGGATGACAAGGTTTATTCTGTAATTGGTGCAGACGGCACCGGAAATCACAGTTTAGGGCAGTTTACTCGCCTGCTGAAAACACTGTTTGGCTACAAATCTTCATGCCAATAAAATTTCAACCATGTCCCTTCAATATATGTATGAAAATATTCTCATTCAAATAATTAGCTTAAGTTAGATGCAAATGTCACTGGTAAATTAAAAATACAATTATGATAAAACTACAGCATCCCTACTCACTATAATAGATTACTATCTTACAGCTTCTTGTTACTCTATATACAGACACAATCAAGTAACAATATGAGTACACATAACTTATTGCACGAAATAAACATGAACAAACCTTGTGCCACTGTCAGCCAGGTGCTCATTAACATTAATAACGTTCATATTTTCTTTGCTACATGTACACTTTACCGTGAATTCGACGTTACTACCGAGTCGTTTTCCTGTTTTTATAAATAAAAATTCTGCTTAAACATGTCTAACTATTTGAAGCAACAACCAGAGTTGGAAGATGAAGCCAAATACAACTGCATGAAGGGCCGTTTGAGGCCTCCAACGCAGGTCTTTTTGCTGATTTCCCCCTTCAATAAATGTGTCTTTTACTATTGCCCTGGGGTGAAGGGTGGGGGTAAGGTAATTGCCTGCTTTGGAGGCATCATCCATCCACCTGGATGGCTCCTGCGAAGCAGGTAATTAGGGGAAAGAACGTTCAAGGGATGATTTTTACATTTTTAAAAATTTTAATTTAATTGTAATTTTTTGTTTTGTAACTTGCCCATTTAAATTGTACTGAAACTTTATGTTTTAAGTTATCTGGGGGTGACCTTACAGAAAGGCGATGTTCGGTCTTGTTCAGCACAAAGTTAGCATCCCATTTAATATTGCAGTAACCAACAAACGCACTTTGCTAATCAAGCTAGTTGTCTCGTTCTTGTGTTAGCAGACAACCACCCAGGCTAAACTTGAGGCTTTAAAATAATGTCCCTAAAAGTGATATCTATCTTTTAAATAGAGTCCATGGACATAACATAGTTACTGCATATAGCGTTGAAGTCTTCGTAGGGAGAAGGTTGACGTGAATTAACAGGTCATGAAAACGTTGGAATTTAACATGCCCATTCCTACTTTCAAATCAGAAGTCATTTTCAAGTCAAGATTGTTACATAAGCTTAGCTGCTTTTAATGATTCTTTACTTTACCCCAAACCCAAGTTTATTCCTCAGCCATTCTTGTACAGAAGCTACACAGAGCAGTTGAAAAATAATCTGTCCTGCTGTATTTAACAGGAAAAACAACCGATCGTATATGGACGCTTATGTTCTGAAATATGAAACCTGTGTGTGTGCCCCTGTATTTACACCCCATCACTATATGCAATAACGCACAATATTTTGTTCCCTACTGCATCCTGAAATTCTGTTTCTGTTTAGAGCTGTTATAAGCTAAGATATGAGGAGCAAATAATGATTTGATCAAGTTGCCATATACATTCACTGATTTCAAAATGTACTCAAGAACATCTGTTTTTGTCTGTGTATAATACCAGCAATAAATACTGAAAAGCCATTGAAACACGAGAAAAACCCATCAAGGTTTTGATACACAATAGCAGCAGTATTTTCTGAAACAGACTCCCAGTAGCTGAATATGAGACTAACTCACTACAGTACACCAACCACCAACAAATCAATAAAGGACATCGTATCGCAATTAAATTGCAGCACGCCATCTGCACCGTCATTTTATCTTAAAATTTTAATATGAATTACTGAGAACACTGGCTCTGGATAAGAATGAAACAACAGACTTTTCCAAATGTATAATAAAGCATCTGTGTGAATGTTTTTCTCTCTCTTATAAACAGCGGTGGTCATCTCAGATGCTGAATAGTGGCTCCAGTTTGAGTCATTTATTCTTTTCTTTTCATTTCTTTTGTGAAGCAAATCATTGCTTACATTTCCTATTCTACTTGTCAAAAAGACCGCAATGTCTGAGCAGTGGAGAAAAGGACAGAGGAACAGAAACGCGCAGCAGGCTTAAAAGAAAAAACAAAAAAAAAAAAAATAGTAAAGGTCACAGATGCAGACAGATACAGGAATGATTTTACTCTAAACAGATGAGGAAAGATTTTGGGTTAAAAAACAATTTGGAGAGCAAAGAGGAAGAGACAGATGGACAGACAGAGTCAAATGGCTGGGTGGGATGGAGAGAGGGAGGGAGAGAGAGAGCAGGAGAGAAAAGAGAAGGAAGGGTGACA
>VUQJ01037852.1:7936-18673 GCA_015108635.1 Andinoacara biseriatus
ATCAACAACGTCTTTCCTGAAAGAAATGAGTCATCCAAGTTTAACTTTTCCCCCAGATTGTTTTATGCAATGGAAGTCCTCTTTCTTTGGGACCCCGTGTTGTGTTATTGCACATTAATGTTGAATAAGATGTTCCTTAGTCAGTTGACCAAGCCTGGAAAGATTTGAGTAGACTTGTGTGTCATATCTTCATCATATCATAGCTCATTTTCTCTCTGACATCCTCTGTTCTTGTCTCTCGCACCATTTCCCACCATCCGTGTCTGTATCTATTCATCTCCTCATTTGCCACCTCCTCCCTCACTCCCCCAATTCATGTGCCTTTCCATCTCTCCTTCAGACCCCATTTATCCTGCTCTACCCCAAATGAACCACAAGCTCTGAGTCGTCAGTCTTTACCTAAAGCCTTCGCATGTAAAGAATAAAAGGTTTTGGTTTGTTTGCTTTTTTAATGGAAAAATAGCAGCAGTATATTTCAGCAAGGATTTATCTAATTTGGCTTAATTACATTAAATTATAAGTTGACAACGTTATAAACAGTACGGTATTTTCTACATAGATATACTGATGTCACGTAATGCCATTTCTGAGTTCCTTCCCTGTTTTGAAGTGGTTATTGTAGAATAAAGGCCTGAATGTTTGACCATAAATTAGTTCTACTCTGTTGGCAGCTTTTCTGCTTGTTTTCTTAAAAAGAGGGGTCACTGTAGTTTAACACACAGTTTATCTTATGTTCAGACTTGATGGGAGTGCTCTATGCACTGGACATGAGGGGGTCACTGAATTGGTTGAGTGTGAAAATGATGTGAATCAGATTTCCCCCAGTTACCAGATCTTAACCTAACTTGACATTTTGGACCACCGTGTTCGGAGTTGAATTGCTAATTGCTAAAATGTAAAATATTTTGACTTTGCTCTATATGCTATGAACGTTCTGACATTTGCAAAGGCACATCTGTATTTTTAGTTACTGGCCTTACTTAACAGTTGCATAGCCCTTCGAAATGAGGCTTTGCTTTCAGTTTCATAACTGCAACTAAACCCTTCTGGTAACTGTTGATCTGTCCCGAACACCGGCTTTGAGCAGTGTTAGCCACATCTAATAGCGTCACCTTTGGGATGCCACTGGGTGTCTCACATGAACTGCTCACTTGCTCCATTTGACAGCATTTCTGTTGGATTAAGGTCAGGACTTTGCTCTTCCAAGGCATAATTTTTGTTCTTTTTTAATCAATCTTCGGTACAACAATTTTGTTGCTAAGCATCACATTTCTGCATGACCCACTTTCTCTTGAGATTCAGTTCAGAGACATGTATCCTGATATTTCACTTTAAAATTTGCTGGCATTCAGAATGCATTGCTCCATCAATGATGGTGAGCCATCCTGGCCCAGATGCAGTAAAGCAGGCCCAAAACAAGAAACCCCCTCCCACTTGTTTCATAGATAAGATAATGTTATGATGCTGCAGTGCATGGTTTACGTTTTTTTTTTTTTTACCACACATTATCCTCATATGAACAAAAAGTTTATATTTTATACATATGTATAGTGCTGTTTTTGTAGAGCTTTGGCTTCCTCCTTGCAGCCCTGCTGCACAAGCCAGTTGTTGAGTTTTCTCGTGCTGTTGCATTGATGAACTTGAACAGTAGCCAAAGTGAGAGAGGCCTTTTGTTGCTTAGAAGCCAAATGAAGGGGTTCGTTTGTGATCTCCCACATCACTCTTGGCGTGTTTGACCATGCCTGTGGAGGGTAGCAATGCTCTGGAATTCCCTTCATTTGTAAACATACTGTCTGACTGTGGATTGGTGGATTCCGTGCTCTTTAGAGAACGTTGTGTAACCTTTTCCAGCCTGATGACAATCAACAGTTCTTTTTCTGAAGTCCTCAGAGATCTCCTGTGTTTGTGCTATGATTCAACTTCCTCAAAGCTCCGTTCATTCAGCAGAGCGCCCACTCACACCTGATTGTCATCTCATTGATTAAAAACACCCATCTCCTTTTACCTTCAAATGTAATGCTAGTACTAGAGCTTCACATACTTTTCCACACACGTGCAATACTGGGTCATTTTTCTTAACAGATAAATGATTGCATATAATATTTTTATGTTTTGTATTATGTATGTATAATTATTATTGTATTGTATGTATGTGTTTTTATGCATGGTGTCATGGTGGTTGCCTCACAGCTAGATATGGGATCAAATCCACCTTGGCCCGGGCCTTTCTGTGTTTGCGTGTTCTCTCCGTGTCTGTGTAGGCTCTCTCCGGGTACTCCAGTTTCCTCCCACAGTCCAAAGACGTGCAGTTACTGGGGTTAGGTTAACTGGTGATTCTAAACTGCCCATAGGTGTGAATGTGAGCGTGAATGGTTGTCTGTCTCTGTGTTAGCACTGCAACAGGCTGGCACCCTGTACAGGGTGTACCCTGCCTCTCGCCCTATGACAGCTGGGATAGGCCCTGCACGACCCTGAACAGGATAAGCAGAAGAGGATGGATGGATGGATTTTTACATCATTTGATAAATTGTGTTCTCTTTATTTACTTTTAGGGCTTGTGTGACAATTAGATGATATTTTAGGTCATATTTATGAAGAGACATGAAACAATCTCCCAAGGTTCACACACTTTTTCCTGCAACTGCACAACTAGACACTGAAACAGGTGTGCCGCTGCTTTCTTTGACTTTCCCAGACTAACAGCCAAGTCAGCTGGAGTGAGAATTTGTCGAGTTAAAAGACATGTTTGAAGAACAACTTCTCAGGGCATTATTAGTCATCTAGTGTTGAGGTTTCCAAATGGGCTGCTGCTGCTGTAGCTATAACTGACCAGATCAGCCCTCCCACATCAACAGCTTGTTGTCATATATGCTGAGTTATGGGACCAAAACTACAAGTTCAGGAGAGCCTGTGACCACAGTGATGCATCTCAGTTTTAATGGAAAGGACAGACGATGTTTCAAGCTTTCCTTATTAAGTTGGGGCTTTTGCTACCTTTGGGGCTCACAGGATGAGTGGGTGTTTGGCTTCTCTCTCGCTGTATCGTGTCTGCTAAACCTTTTACTTTACCAATTTACAATATAAGACAAAGCTCTGCAGTTTCAAAAATCCCACTGTACCTCTGTTCAATAAGTCATAGTTGTACATTTTACACCCAAATGTAGTCAAATTACAGTTTTTCTGGTGACTTAACACTAAGTATAGTTGTGCTGGTCATCAACACATTCATTTAAAGAAAACGAAAAATCTGAAGTTAAAGACATTAACATATGCCTGTTCTTGGGGAATGAATAATGCTGCTTCTTTCCCAGAGAGCAAATCATTTATGCCAGTGACATCAGATGAGCACAATATCCAGGAGGATGTGGTTGGTATAACTGCACTGTATGTTTTGCTACTTTACCATCACAGTGCCAGACTGTTGTAATTGACCAGTGTAAAAACTCAGAGGCAAGCATTCATTCTGATATATGAGTTTGAGTTGTTTATGTCTTTTAATTTCATCTGGCCCAGTTACAAATGTATCAGTGAACAGTGTTAGTTTTTATACATAGTTAGAGGTATCAATATTTCACTTTGAAACCAGGATTGATTTTAGACTTTCTCCCCACTTATCTGAACTTTCATCTTTTTTTCCGTCGTAGATTTACAGAGTGGCTGCTTCTACTTTATCCACAAACCATTTATCCTTTACCTTCTGTTTTCTCTCTAGTTCTGCCCTTTGCTGTGCATGACATTTATTGCTACTCTTTTTGCGTTCCAAGATGCCATTCAGGCCGCCTCTGTGCTCCTGGAGTTAAAAGACGTGTTGGTGAGAACAGGACTAAAGGACCGGAGCCGTGTCCTGATGGGACCATTTTCCTGCAACAGCTCTTTAGAAGCTCGTTGGTGTCGCCACAGTGGCAGCCCTGGACCCGAGCCTGGCCCCCCTAAACTGCTACTGGACCTGAAGGGAGGCCTCCTGCAGGTTTGCATGACATCAGTTCAACCTTCTCAGCCAGAGGATTTATCACCCAGCGCAGTGATAGCTGATGGAAATTAGGCTTTCTCAAGAACACTTTATAAATGTTTGAATAGCCTCATTCTTGAGGTAATCCCACTGCCCACTAACACATCGGCTTAATTGTCATTGGTTTCCAAATTAAACCTTACAGTATATATCAGTTGACACACACTCACATAGCTTCTCACAATCTGAGCACTCCTCTTAAATCTGATATTTCTCTTTAATTCGGTCGTGGCTTCTGTCCTCCTCGTAGTGATGTGATGACAGTAGAAATTACATGCTGTAATTTCACTGTACATTTGAGTCATATCTGCTGCTTAAGTGGTGGGATATTAAAAAGCTACTAATAGCAGCCAGGAAGCGGGAGGGATTATGTGTGGCATTTTCCTGTTACAAGTTACATAATGTCCACACTGAAAAGTCCCTCTTCACTGTGACTTACTGAACACATTATTACAAATGTATTATTCCACATTACTTGTTCAGGGGGAACCCCCTGACCTCTTTTTCAATGATTCTCTAATGCTCTTATTGCGTGCCCACAAACAGAAACTTCACTCGCAACTCAACACTTAATACGTAATCATACATTTCCCTTTCCAAATATTGGCGCTTGTGGTGTTATAATCAAGTGCTGTACGAAAACCACCGGAATTCCTTCAGATTCCTTAATTTTGTGCTCTGTTTCCGAAAACCTGGGGGGAAAAAAATCCCCAAATTTTCCTGTTTTTAAGAGTTTAGTCATAACCCACCCTTGCAAGCTAGTGAGTAGCGGCCGAGCAGTCAGGCAGCTCCATGTGTGAAGAGTTTTTGACTCAGAGATTCCTGGTCCTTAGTCCAAACCCCAGGCAGACTCGCTTTGATGGAACAGGGGAAGGGGAATGCCGTGGGTAAGCGAGGAAGATCTAAGACTGTGTTGGGTAATGTTAGTAAGGTTGTGAACGGGTGATGATGAGGGTAATCCTGACTCCTTCTCTTCCTGTTTTGGAAAACAAAGTAAGATAAATGTTGACGCAGCTATTTAGGAAAGAGCCAGAAGTCTGAAACATGTAGCTTTTTCCTCATCACTTTTTTCCCCTTACTTCCCAAAAAATTTTCCTTACTCTTTCAATTCCTGCTATCTTCCCTTCTTTGTTCTGTCCCAAAAACAGTTTTTTTGGGGCCAGGAACACCTGAACTGCCTGAAGCTGGTAGAGGAGCACCTTCGTGCCTACTTCCACCTTCAGAAAGGGGATTCGGCTGAAAGCTGTTCTACAGGCAAGGCCTGCCACACCCAGCCACCTCTCTCTCCAGGCTCTCCCTCTCCTCGGACAGAGCACAGCTCAGATGACTTGCGCACAGGACGTTTTCAGTACATCCAAGACTCAGGTGACTCTTAACGTGCTGTTTGTTTTTTCGGATGCAAAGATGACATGTAGCTCATAGAGCAGAGATTAAAATATAATAATAATAGTAGTAATTGTTTCTTGATAAGGTTCAGTACATGAGACAAACAATATCGTTGTAACGGAGTTGGACAAACTAAAAAAAGATCGTTTGTGACAAAGTGAGATGTCACTAAAGATACACATCGACTTAAATCAAAGTCAGATCAAAGCCCTCTGTGAAAAGAAGTTTCATCAGACATGTCTGCCTGTTTCCACTCTGAGTAACATGGTGTTTATTCCCCCGCTTTGTGCTTTGTGTGTGCTGTCCTTTAGATACACACAGCAACATTATACACAGAGGATCAAACTTCTCTCTGGCTGTAGACCAGCCGTCCACTCTGTCAGCTGTGGTTGAGTCTTTGTTTGTTGCACTGTTCAACTGGTCTTTGATGCATTTAATATTTTGGCTGAAGCAGAAAAACGTACAGTAGTGAACTAGAACCAAGAAGACAATCTGTCTGCAACATGTTGTCAAGCCGGGCTGCAGAGTACAGAGACCAGGAAGTGCCCCTCCCTAGGCCTGACAGGGATCGATGGGAGAGATGGACAAGAAGAGCAAATGAAAGATTGTTGGAAAAGAGGCAGAATGAGTCTCTAACCCACTTTCTCTCAGTCCAAGCAAACACAAATGAAAGCAAAACCTCATGAATGTGTCTATTTATTCTTTCATCCACCCTTTTTGGTGGAGAACAATATGCCATCCACCTTGAAGCGGGCCTAGACTGGAAATGTGTTTTCAGCCAAAAAAAAAAAAAAAGTTTCACTGCTTGAAGCCTTTGGACCAAACAAAGCAGAAGTTCTCTGCTTGACTGTTTTTTTTAAATAAACATTTTTCCAAAGGACTTGAATCCCAAACAGCAGCCACAAAGTAAGTCAAAACACCACTCGGAGGTTTAGATCCAACGTTATCCAGCGTTTGCAGGTGCTTGGCATGGTTCAATCAATGGCTGTTTACCCAATAGCAAAAATGTTTAGTTAGCCACTTTGTTTATGGAGGGCTTCTTATGCATATAAACACTCAGAAAGCATGGAAACATCCACAGCGCGTTCTGAGGCAATATTGTTTTGGTGCTTTCAGATACCATAGTACAAATAACCATAAAAACAATGCCACACCAAACATGTATACAAGTCAAATTTAGTCCTTTTGCAACAAAATTTGAAATTCAAAAAGTGCAAAGAACACCTTTTTTTCAGCCTGTGTGTCTGAAAAAGAGTCCAATCAAGTTCTTAGAACTAAACTGGATTTCTGATAAATTCAGTGCAACAGTCGAGTTTTGTCCCAGAATCCTTTTCTGCCCTTTGTTTACTTTCTGCTGTTTTAGTTGCATCACTTTTTTTTGTTACACCTCATCATGTTTTCCCTTTTTAGCCTGTAAGTCTTGCTGTAAAGTATAACCACAACAGCAAATCACTGACAGATTAAATAAAATCCTTTTTTGTTTTTGTTTTGTTTTGTCTGTTTGCAGCTTCGCGGAGACTGCCAGGTCCACATGAGGTGGTGTTTTACAGCGAAACAGATGATACCCCAGGGGTGATGATGTGGAGATACCCTGAACCCCGTGTGCTTACCTTTGTCAGGATAACGCCTGTTCCTTTCAACACCACAGAAGACCCTGAGATCAGCACTGCTGACCTGGGAGATGTCCTACAGGTAGAAACTGATGCCCCTATCTGTCATGGACCATGGAAAATATATCTGAAGGTTTTCACCATAGACAGTGTAAAAGATGAGGTTAGCTACAATGACATCACGCATCAGTTTCTTAAGTCCAGTCCAGATGTAATTAAAGCACAAATCAAACTGTGACACTGAATGCTCATTGCCCAACAAGGTGTCAATCACAAGGATAGCCAATGAGCATACCCTGGATAATCCTATTTTGCATTAATACTTAGAATACCCGAAGTTTTCAACATAGACAAAATATTTTATTCACTATTCCCCCGAAATGAATACCTGAGCCCATAAAGCCATCAGGAAAGTGTTTACAGAAGTCAGGGCTATTGGCCATTTTCCATAGACTTGTACAGGACAAAAAGTCTTTTTGCAGCCACATGCTTCACTCCCTGGTGACCATTAGAAAGAATCCAGGTATAAGGTGCTTTGCATTTGGCTTCACCTTTCATACCTGCCCATCTTATGTTATGTCCATATTTTATACTTGAAATTGTCCTCATATCTGTCTGCCTTTACTCTGAAACTCCAAAAAAGCAAAGAGCAGTAATGCACTAAGCAACTTTATGGTTCAGTTTAGTGAACAGATGCTTTAGTCAGCTACTAAGATGAGGCTTTAAGAGACTCATGATTAGAAGTGAATCCACACACCTCTGTCACTGATTCTTGCTTGACATCACCTGCACTAAAAGAGAAGTAAACAGTCGTAGAGCTGGGCTGGGGGCCATTGTAATTCCCTTGACATGAGTCATCAGAACTTCTATACACTACATATTATTGAATGACAGAGACCCCTGCTGTCGCTCCAAACATGTAATACATGGTCAGACAGCTGTGGAAGTCATCGTGCATGCTCTGGTGTGAATAGCCAGGTGTCTCAGAGCACAGATGAGGTTATATTTTGGCAGGCTGTAGCAGCTACCGAGCCTTCGGGGCCTCAGTGGGGGACAGGACATCCCACTTTTCCTCCTATCATTCATTTCCCCGCCAGTTTTTCCCCAGCCTCTCTTTCCAGCTTTTCATTCTTAAAGGAAAGATTCACCCCAAGTCATGTTCTTTTGCACCCTCCTCCATATTTTTTTCCTTTTCTTGAAGCAGAAATATGCCATTTTTAGGTAAAATTGTTTGATACTGTCGATAGTCACTTTTATATATTTCCATTAGGAATAGACTCTGTAGTAATAGAATATGTAAAACATGTTTTGCCACCCTCTCTGCGAAGCCCCATCAAAGCCATCTGTGTTTGGTCTTATTTTATTTAAATTGCCTTGTTATTGTGGTCCTAAATTCAATTGTATGACTGAGAAGCAGCTGTAGAGCGACTGATAAATGATCTACCACTAGACTGTCAATATATGACGCAAGCTGGCGTATTAGTTCATTATGGCTATAACATTTTAAGAGTAAAAAGTTTTCCCAACTGACTTTTGTAAAATAAGAATAAGTGCTAATGAATTATTATTATATTTATTATTGATTGATATTAAAATTGCTGTTTATCCAATGATGTCATATTATTATAATATTCTGAAATGAATGATAAAAACAACTTGAATTACTTTCTCTGTCCATTTGTAGGGACCTTTAAATTCAATTTTAAAGTTGGGGTTGGGTTACCTCGACTCGTACTTTTCCTTCTCCTGCTTTACTCCATCTGCAGCTGAGGTTTCTCATCTCCCCATCTCCTCCCTTTATCTTTCACATTCTTTCCTTAACTCCCATAGCCATTTCACCTACAGTACAGATTCTGTTTTCTGTCTGTTTATGTGTGCCGGCCCAGGAGAGGAAAGATTTTGGAAGGTGCTGCAGATGTCCGACTTTCAGCGAGGCCCCACAGCTGTAAAGTCTGTAATGAGCAAAACTCCTGAGCAAACCCTCGAGCTGATTGGCCACATATTGAGTTACAGTAGAGAATAAGAGGGAGCTGATGTGTGTAGAGGAGGGAGGGTTAGAGGAAGATGTGATGATAGAGTTGGGATAAGGAGAGGGGGGGTTAATGTGAATAGAGTAACGGGAAAGAATAGTGGGCGAAAGAGCGTGAAAGGGGGTTAAAGAAGTACAGCGATAGATGGCCATAGAGGGAGGTGGTGTCTTCTGCAGTTCTTATAATTCTTGGTGTGAGAGGATCTGTGTGAAAATGCTGCACTTTCTGTACTCCAGGGAAGAGAATGTCGATTATTTAGCAGCTGATGAAATGAGAGGCAGGTGAAACTGATCGGTATGTCCTTTCTCTGTGTATACTCTGTGATATAATTTAACAAGCTGGCAGCATTCTAACACTTATGCGTCCTCTGCACGTCACATTTACACAAGTAGCATAGATTCACTATGTGTCATGAGCTACTTGGGCAGTAGCATATCACATGTCAGTAAGAAGTATGCATTTATGTCTGCATTACTACATATATCTGTGCCAGTACATAAAAGATAATGCCTGTGACTACAGACATGTGTATTAGAGTTGTGTGTATTACACAGCAGGAGTTGTGGAACCAGTGGTTGATGAACATATGGTTTCCACATCTTCCACTCCTTTCCTCTCCTCCTGTCATATGGCAGTGTCCTATCTCTTCTGACAAGTCTGTTAAAAGGAATCAGGTGATGAGACTGCCACAGGGATAGTGGTGAAAAGAGGAGGCCCCAAGCACACGACTATTATTAAAACCACTTCATGTGGGGATTTGATGCAGCATCTGTAGAGAAAAGCAATAGACGCCATTGCATTTGACAAGTTACAAAAATATATAAAGAATATTGTGAGATATTTACTTGTCTTTGTTTCTGAGATTAGACTTGTAAAACCACTGTGCCAGCTGTAAGGAATCCATGGGTAAGCAGAGAGTCTCTCTGCCGTTTATGCTTTTGTGTTATACATGTAAATGGTGCTTAGAGCAATGGGTATGGGTGCTGGTGGTAGTATGAATGTTAAACATAATATAAAAAGTGTGTG
Organism: Andinoacara biseriatus; assembly: GCA_015108635.1. Classification (NCBI taxonomy): domain Eukaryota; kingdom Metazoa; phylum Chordata; class Actinopteri; order Cichliformes; family Cichlidae; genus Andinoacara; species Andinoacara biseriatus. The sequence goes on from VUQJ01037852.1 coordinate 17,998, forward strand.
TTTTTTTTAAAAAACTGCTTTAAATCCAATGTTTAAAACCACTCTGATGCATTTGATCAACACTGCTAAAAACAGTATCATACATCATAGACTTGAATGTAATTATAGGATATTGGATATCTGTTTACAGATATGTTAGGTTTTATGGTTATTTTAACCGAACCACTTGGTCATCAGCCAAAGTTATTACGATCCCAAATTTGATTGATTTTAGCTCCTGCGACACAACGGTAATGCTTTCCCTTTTAGGAAACATCAGCGGTCTCGGTTAATTCTTTTTTTTTTTAATTCATCCAAAGACCAGAAAGAAAGTCCAGCTGATGAGAACGGAAATGCAGCCATAAAAATCCAAAACACAGTAATGGCTTAGTTTGTATTCCAAAGGAATTTCATTTACTTTAGATCAAGACTGCAGAGAGCGAGGGAGAGCAAGAGAGGGAGAGAGAGAAAGCAGTCGTAATTTCTCAGGCCTCTAAAATTACCATGTGGCCACGCAGAGATGGAGGCCGATAGATTTTGAGAAATGGAAAGTGAGAGGCATAGGGAAAGAAAAGAAATAAGTAGTAAAGGGCGAATGATCGCAAGCATTAAGCTGTGTGTTTACTCCTCTCTGTCATTTAGGAAGTAATCGTTTTTGGGTTTAACATAGCAGCAGGTGGACAGAGGATTGCATGAA
>VUQJ01037855.1:6886-18443 GCA_015108635.1 Andinoacara biseriatus
GTTGCACATTTCAGGTGCAACAGGATATTCCTGTTTTATGTGCATGAGACTTTAAAGTAGTCTCCCTGCAAGCTACAAAATGCCAGCTCATCCTCAGAAAGATCTTTGATTTTTAGATGTCAAGCAAATGTCAAGCAGATAGCGAGACACTTTTAAGGTCATGAATATTCAATCTGAATTAAACTGGTAGCGACATCTAATAGGTGTTCACTGAGAAAGATAGCAAATTTTCAGCAGGGATAACATTTGCATCCGCACTGGTTGTCTTGTTCGGTGTGATGTGCCCGGGTGAGCTCATTATCCTGAAGGAAACAAAAGCCATTCTGTTCCCAGTGTCGCAGGACGTTAATCTTTTCTGGCTTGTAATTCTGCTGTGGGGCCTTTTTGCGGATGCACTGGGCATTAAGGCCCGCGCCAACACTCCCTCCTTTCGCCCAGGCCCTCGTGTCTATGCATGTGCAAGTCAGGGTTCAAGCAAAACCAGTTCAAATGTTGTGCTGTGAATCTTAGGGAAAAGACATGATTTGGTAGTTTAACTTGCTGAAATGTTTGGAAACTGTTTGTTGAATGGTTATGCCTGACTAAACTGGAGGCTATGTTCCCCAGATTACGATGTAAATACCTCAGCATTCTTTGCATTTTCTTGGTGTTATGCTAAATCTGGATTTAACAGTGTTGCTCATTGTAAAGCTTTTCATCAGTGAAATCACAAAAAAGGCATACAATTGGTTTCTTAAGTTTGCAGATTGCCATGGTTACCTGTACAGTACCAGTAAAATTTTTCGACACGTTTGACCCATTCATATGAATAGTACCGTATGTCTGCAAATGCTCGCTAACAACTAACCTTCAAAGTAAAAGTTGTGCATCAGCAATGCAGCCAACACATTTCAAAGGGTGCAACTTTTACTTTGAAGGCTACTTGTTAGCAAGTATTTGCAGACAAACATGAAAAAAACTAGAGGCGACCTGGTAATCTACTAGTAACCAAAGCATCACCACCTCGGGTCGGTGTCACATTTTTCATTTTTACTACCACCCAGAGAGTAGCTGTACAGTGTTTGCAGACTTCCCGTCAAACCACAACCACGGTATTATGCTAGCAACCAAAGCAAACACAAGGAGATTTTTGCCAATTGGGGAATACAACTTTTTCCCAAGTGTTTGTCAGCGAGTCACTGACTGATCTCCTGAGCCTGTGACTTTAGCAGTTATTTTTCTATTGACTGCCTGTCCAGCAAACATTTGCAACCAGTCAGGTAATATTCATTTTCCCCTCACGCCCAGAGTTTGCAAGATGCTCAAGTATCGGTCTCTAGACGTATGTGACTGGGTCCTTATTCACTTGATCCTACTCCATCACTGTGATTTAAATCCAAGATGTCATGAGGTTGGTGGTCACATGTCTGCAAATCCTCAATAGGAGACCCTATAGAAACAATTACCACCAACAGATGACTTCCAAAATTGTTATGGCACTAAACAAACTGGGTCTCAGTCTGGGACTATTGATTTGTGGACTTCTCTTTTGAAGCTTTAAGTGAAGCATTTTTCTGTCACCATTTAAGTTCTTTTAAACAAGACATGATGCACGAGGGATGGATGAGACTGACAAAGTGATACAGTAGCAACTTGTCAGTTATAAGGCTGCTGATTAAGAAAGATACACATAGGGAGGCTAAATCCAGCTTTTGTGTACAGTTTGGTATTAATTACAGAAGCTTAAAATAATACAGTTGACTAAGATAGTTTGTACAGAAGCATTCCCAGCTGCTTTATTGCAACACATATTCTACAAATGTAACAGCTTTGCAATAAAAATCATTTATAATATTGCACAATGACAGACATTCAGAAGCTCTGTCCAACCACTGTATATGTTTATACACACACTCACAGCTGATAGCATGCTACCTCTTGAAACTGTCACATGTGAGGTTTATGATCCACGCTGCATTGCTTCATCATGCAGAACAGCTCCGTTTGCTTTCATAGACATGCAGAATTCAAGTACAGATAGTCCAGCTTGTGTATCTTCCCAGAAATGTGCCATCTTCAGCTACAGTATAAGCGCTGAGTCAAATACAGTTGTAACAGTAATTACACACTCACTTGCTGTTTCTATTTGTCTCTATTCTTTGTTTTATTTCCTAATCCTAAAGAGGAACAGTTTCCTATTTGAGTTCAATGACCTCCAGACTCTGTTTTGGGGCTCATAAATCCCAGCTTATTCTCTTAAGAAGTCCTCTGAGGTTTGCCACCTGGCACCACAATGAATCCTTTCTTCTAAAATAGCTTTATTCAATGGGGTAACTGTGGTGAGAGCATTGACTGGCACACTGGCTTTTGTAATGGTGCAGAATTACCTTCCTGTAAGTCACCAGTGCTACTGATCATTGTGAAGATTATTTCATTAAAGTGATTGGGAAAATTAGAGCAGCTCTCATCCTGTGTGCAGTATCTGAGCGGTATAATTCATAGGATTGCTTTTGTTCTAACCCCTGTAGCTAATTTTAATCTCTTTAAGGTTTGCTGTACGTGCACACTCTTATTCGTGGTAATCCACAGCACGCATTTCTGCTCATTCACACTTGGACGTGGCCCAGTACGAACTCATCGTTTACTCTTCTGGCCACCGGCCAGTCTCAGTGACGCAACGTGGGTTAAGCCGCACAAGGGCATTTGAACTCTGCCTTAGAAAGACTCTCTCTACACATCTCTGCACATTTCCAGTCACAAACCAACACCTCTAAGATTTAGTCTCCAGGTGTTTTCATTCTATAGTGAACTTAGAAGCTTGAACCAGTCAGTGACCTTAAAAAATAATCACACATAGAGAGGCTGTCTTTGGACTACATGGTCCTAAAATACATGCACTCCATGTGTGATTTTCTTTTCGCTACACATGCTGTATAAGAGCAGCGGCAATGCAAGCAGCAAACTAACATACCATAGGTCAACTCAACAGATGCCACCTTGCTGAATAAACTGTCAATTTAAATTCTCTCCAGTGATAGTGAATGTTGCCTGCCCATTTCCTCACATTACAAGATTAACGGGGGTTACTTGAAAGGGCACTCGAGTATTTCAGTACTGCATTTCCATAAATCTGGATTTATGTTTTGTGAGTCACGCTTTAAAACGTGGGATTCTATATGTGGAATGTATTTTGTCTTATATGAGACCATATTTGGAGGAAAGAATAGAGCTGGGGCACTATCACTATAGACGGTATAAAAATAGAGACACAGAGATGTCATCCATTGGTTTGTGAAGTCCTGCTCCGAAGCCTCGGGCTGAGTGTTTTTTGCCACTGCTATCTTGTGACTGTGAACCCGCATGCTTATTAGCTAATGACATGTGGTGGACAGGTCAAGGGGTCATCACCCCCCGGTGAACATTAAAAACATTGCAGGTTTAAGGCACTTGTGCAGCGGCTTCACTTTGCAGAAACATAAAATCCATGAATTTTTATGCTGTCAGTGGTTATCTCGTAACACCAGTGAAGGCTGACAAACCTGTTTAACAAGGTCTGTAATTCACTGTGATATTAAACAGGAAATTAATGTCTCCTTCAAAAACAAATATACGCTTATGTCGGATTAGTTGGATTTCCATTGGCAAGAAATAATGAACCTGTTAAAAATGCAAATAACAAAGAAACACGTTGTTTAATGCAAACCATTCAGCCTAATTTATGCACAGTATGTGACTCACTACAGAGCATTTAGTACAGGGAGTGCAATTTTACCTTTGTGTTGTCACCCATCAGTTGTTAATTATACCAATCATCCACACAAACACTTCTACTGCTGAGTGAGGAATCTCACACCAACCTGACAGTCCACAAAATTACAGCCACTTATCATGAAGTGTTTGATTATTCATGTTGCTGGTAAAAAAAAACATTTCTGTCTGACTTAATAATTTCTCCTCGATGGCTCTTTCAGACCTTCACGACCACGGTTTTTCTGGACTTAGGGATGTAAAGTACCGACACTTTCTGGAAGCTTCCAGATCAATCCGACACGCAACCAATGTCAGAGCAGAGCAGGGTGGACATCGGGTAAAGAGGTCAGCGATCTTCACTACGGGTGTCAAAGTGTGTCCCCAGGAGAGTGTGAAAGCAGTTATCGGCAGCCACCGGGCCTATTACAAACTCAGAGGTGAGCTGAAATAACCAGTGTTAAACTTTAATGTGAGCATGTGCTGTAAATGCACTTTTTAAACATTTACTTTATGCATAATCACGACTGGGTGTATTAGTACAATAAGCCTGTCCTGAGACATTTACTCTGTGTCAGATGATAATAAATGATGTGATCAAACAGTAATGTCTTAGTAGTTGAATAAACTGTTGACTCCTTTGATGTTTTAAGCAATCATAACATTTTCAAAGATGATAAATTTAAAAGTTAGGCCCATAGGCTTATGGGCATATGGACCTAATGGCATTATTATTGTAGGGTCTTCACCTTACAATATAAAGTGATCTGAGGCAACTGTTGTTGTGATTTGGTGCGATATAAATAAAACCAAATTGAATTGAGTTGAACTGAATTGTATTTTGACATATGTTTTGGAATCCAAATGGATAAACTAGCAGAATTTTAAATATGAGGACTGTTTTTAATACTTGGATAACAATCCTTTGCAGTCAATGAGTTGCTGAGTTTACTCTCTGCTGGGCCTTTACCGCATAGACCTTTAGCTGCTGCATGCTTGTGTCTCTCTGTGTCTTCAGTTTTAATAATAATAATTATGCCTTACACTTATATAGCGCTTTTCATGGTACTCAAAGCGCTTTACAATTTCGTGCACTATTCATTCACACTTGGTGGTGGTAAGCTACTAATGTAGCCACAGCTGCCCTGGGGCAGTCTGATGGAAGCGTGGCTGCCAATCCGCGCCTACGGCCCCTACGACCCCCACCAAACACCAACCACATTCACACTTAGGCAATGTGGGTTAAGTGTCTTGACAGCATGCGCTCAGACTCAAACCAGCAATCCTCCGGTTGCAAGATGAGCACCTACTCACTGCGCCACTGCCACCCAGTTTCTTCTCGTCTTCAGTTTTGTCTTTAGTAACTGAAAAGCATGCTCTGTTGGGTTGAGATCAGGTGACTGGCTTGGCCAATGAAGAACATCCCAATTTTTTTTTACCTCGAGAAACTCTTGGATTGTTTTTGCTTTTTGTCATTATCCATTTGCACTGTAACGCACTCTCTGATCACGAATCTCAGTGAATACTGCTTCATACAAGTTGACATTTATTTTAATTGTTTAGAGCCTTGCTACACTGCAAAAATCCGTTGTCTAAGAGAGATGGGTTATCAATGATTTGATTTAATAAGCAAAAATTGCCGCCATTGTAGTTTAACTGTCTCAAAACAGCTGTGGTGGCATATGACTTTAAAATGAAGCAGATTCATTTGGTGTATGGGAGGTACTGATATCATTACCGAAATGACTTTATGAGAAAATAAATTTCCCACAGGCATCAAGTTATTGAACAATATGGTGCTTGTTTCAGTCACAGATGCAGATAAAAAAAATAAATGTAGCTTTGGGATATCTTTGTGCTTATAATTTTAATAGTCACAAAATGTCATGGACACACAATAATTTCTAAATATGCAGTTTGACATTTATGAATCAACAGGTAATACCCTTACTTCCAGTCCCTATTATTTCACATTAAATCTGTTCTGTGATTTAATACGTCTATGAGGTATTGTTGCATATCCGTTCACATGTAAAACTCCTCTGAAAATTTTCCCTGAAAGTAGTAATAAGCCAACTCTAATCTCTAAATCAATTAACAAACCTGAGTTATTTTATTTTTTTATACTGTAATTCGCCTCCTGTCTGTTTATGTCATTTTGTGATTTATTTTCAGTTTGTCAGGAAGCGATCTGGGAAGCTTTTCGGATCTTCTTGGACAGAGTGCCAGACTCAGAGGAGTACAGAGCCTGGGTTTACACCTGCCAGCATGAAAACCTCTGCATGGACGACTTGGCTACAAATTTCAGCAGCTCCCAGGAGCACCTGGACATGGTCGCCAGAGTGAGTGTGGAATCACCTCAAGTCCACTTTGCATAACAGCACATTTATGCTCTATGCTTGTTTACTCTGTGTAACGCTGTAATAACTGATTAATAACTTATTTTATTTCCAGAGAGTAGCTGAGGAAAATGAAGGGTAGGTGCAAACGTCTGTGTTTTCTGTGTGTGCAGTCATTTCTTTAAGAATGCACTCAGGTAAGTTCTGTGACCATGTAAAGTGTCCAGTAAATGCCAGCATTTATAACACCTCTCACACTTCAGTACAAATACAATATTATAGGGGATTCAAAAAAATATAGTTAGAGGTGACGATTCCTCAAACATTACAGCAAATACTTGTGCCATCTGCTCCATGTCCCCTTAAGCGTACAGTAAAACTGAATTGTATAAGTTCTGAAGAAAAAGGAGAAATGAGATTCCTAACCTGTAGTTTTCTTCCATTTTCAGAATTGAAGCTGGGACCCCAGAGCCAGGAAGGGATTGTGAGTTTGACATTAATGTTCAAGCAAGATAGATGACTTAAGTCCCAGCCACACAGGCTGAGAGATTGGTTGGCAACCCCAGACAACCATCGGTTGCTAGGGAAAAATGTGCATTCCCTGACTGGTTGACTAGTGGTTGTGTAACCGAGGCTTTAATAAACTCTTTCGGTGTCATAAAATTTTCATAATGATATCAGAATTTAACTTGTATGTGGCTGTTTTGTATCAGGCACCTGGACCCCCCCAGTGATTCTGCTCCCAACTGAAGCTCAAGTGGTAGGTAAACTATAACAGTTGTGACCTTAATTCATTGTCAAGTTTCACAGTTTTAAAATCAGTGGTAAAAAAAAAAAAGCCATATTGCTTTTGGTTTGCCAGGTTAAAGAGAACCCCAGCATGATAAAAGAAAACTACGAGGAATACATTGTCAAGTTCAGCATCACCGTTGCGGACCCAACATACAGCGAACAGCTCAGCGACCCCGAGGCTCCACGGTACAATGACATCGCCCGAGAGCTCAAAGATAAAGTGAGTTTACACATCTGTTCTTAAACAAAATCATCTCCTTTTATTCTCCCCTTAAAAACCAAAGCCCTTCTTGTTGTTATGCGATGAGTTATTTATGATTGCCAGCTTGTATTACATTGTAGTGTAAGGTTTAACACACACCCTGATTGATTTAACAGCTTTAAGGGCAAATGAAGGACTTAAGACTTCTAAATGAGTGTGAGTCTGGAATAGTGAGTCCTAATCATCTCACCACAGCTCAAACAGCTGCTAACATAGACTTTCTTTAAAGAAATATACAGTATGTAGTGAAAAAGAAAGTTTTAAGGGGACTCTGCAGGTCTGTGAGAAACTAAGTAGACTTACTGCATCTACAGGAATTATGAGGGTAAATAGCAGCCAGGTCATCAGCAAGTGTGAGCACCTCTGTGAAAGCAGAATTCTTAGCAGTTTGCGGGAGCAACAAATCTCCAACAGAATGCCAGAGAAAGAAAAGATTCTAGGTGGTGCAATGGCCCAGTCAAAGTCCAGACCTCCAGCAGATTCAGAAGAGCTGTGCATCAGTGAATGCCCGCAAACCTCAGTGAACTGAAGCAACGCTATAAAGAAGAGTGGAACAAAATCCCTGGACAAATATGTGCTACTGATAAAAGTCATACAGAAAATGATTACTTCAAGTTATTGCTGCTAAAGGTGGTTATGCAAGCTACTGAATCGTGGGGTGTAGTTAGTATTTCACAGGACTTCATCGAGAGCTCTGAAAACATTCTTTTTTTGCATGACTCTAAGTTCAGGCCAGTGAAATTGTCCATTTCTTAGACATGATAAACTATTTCTCTCAGTAGCTTTAGAGCTGGTAAAATAATCACATTTCAAACTAGCTGACAGCACCACACATGTTCCATATTAACTTGAAACTGCAAGATGTTCACACTGTAAAATATGCAAACCCAAAACTCCATGTGTATGACTGCACCATTCCATTCAATAAAAAGACTGTAGATGTGTTGTGTATCTTTTTATATGCATGTTTCTCGGCATGGGGCTGCATAGAGTTTTCACAGGACTGTATTTTTGAATGAATTATAGAAAAGCCATTCAACCCAGTTTTTAGAGCAGCACATGTGCCGTGAATGGAGCAGCAAAAATGCTTTTGCACACGACACTATTAGCAATTTCATTAGCAATTGTCAAACAGTCCAATAAAAATATCACATCAATTAATTAAATATCAAAATTGTGAGACAAGAAAATCTTTCTTTAATAGTGTTGTACATTGTTTACCTAGTACAGAGAGCTTTTAAAGCCCAAGATGTTGGAATAATGTAGAATCTCCTGAACTGACAAAACAGGATTATGCCAACTTTAGTTCACTGTGGATATTACAAATATAGCTATAGTAATCATAAAATATACCTTATGATTACCATACTTATGCATTCCAGAACTTCCAGGTTGGAGTAAAGTTAAATATTTCTTAGGTGTTCCCCTAATTTCTTTAAGCAGTAAGAATAGAAAATTCATGTATTTTATTTTGATATTGTTTACTTTTTTTTTTTTTTAATGCAGATGCTTCATGTGTTTGAAAAAGTTCCAGGATTCAAAGAAATAAGTGTTCTTGGATTTCGGTGAGTTGAATGAGGTTTAATTTAGGTTTTTATTAAAATCTTTTAAAACTAAATTTATTATCGTAAAACCTTGTTTAGTTTCTCCTGGAAAAGCTCTTATTGATTGATTTCTTATTAAAGAAAGTGCCGTATGGGTTCCTGACATGATATGTCTTTCTGCCCAGATTGGAGGATGTGTCTGTGCGCTACGCTGTGGTCTTTAATGGAGAAACAGAGCTCAATGAGGAACCCGAGGCTTATGGGGAGCCTGGCGCAGATGCAGACGAAGATGTAAATGCTCCTAAACTGAAGCACATCATTGTAAAAGCCTTAAAGCAGGAGACATTGCTACCATTGGACATTCAAACACTTAGCTTTGAGGCTGGTAAGCAAAATATCATACTCACGTTTTCCTGAATTAAATATTAGCTTAGACTTGCAGCATAGGAGTATTTTAACACTTCCTTTTCAGTAACCACAGTTTATCCAGTCGCGGAGCTCAGCATGAACCCTGTTGAGACTGTAGTATCTGAGGACGACGCCACAGAGGCTTCCACAGAGTTCAACACTCTCACCCAAAGTTTCTTTCCCACCTTGGGAGTGATTGAGACCTCATTAGAAGCTTCTACTGTCAAACCAGAAACACACACCTTTGTGCCTTTCATTCCCAACATCCTCCCAGAAGCCACTTCTGCTGTCACAGTGGCGAACCCTTTAATGGCAGCAGTAGAAGAGGAGTCCACAGAAGATGCTGCAGAGCAAGTCATTATAACACCAGGAACAAAAGTGGAGACTATCACAGAGCAGGTGGAGGAAGCAGAGATGGAGGTGGAGGAGCTAGCATCAACTGAACATGAAGAAGGAGGTGAGGGTGAATCAGTGGAAGAAGTGACAAAAGGTAAGGCTTCTTCAGGTTAAGTGTTGTTTATAAAGCAGGATGTTTCATGAAGTCAAAGCTTTATTGATTAACCCAGCGGTCTGTGTGGTGGGGATTCCATTAAAAGGTATTGACAGACAACAGGCAGAACCTCAGAACAACTCAACAACTTTGCCATCATTATCGGTTTTCTATATCTTGTTACTCTTAATGGTGGTAAAGCTGCTGGAGGATGACCTGCTGTTAAGGGCTCGGATGCTTAGACACACAAACAGCTTAAGTGGGTATATAAAAACAATAGAACCTCCGGCAAGGTAACAGAAAAGGCAGGAAAATAATATGAAAAAGAATACTGATAATTTTATGACAAATTAAAAGGATGCTTAACCCCCACAGTGAGGGGATTTTGTGGCTTTGTTATGCTGTGGGAGGCTATTTGCTGGTATGATTTGGCTCCAGTTGTTCCCACAGAGAGAATTACAGATCAATTATAGGCCACTAAATCATTTGATGACTATGAAAATGGTGCAAATTGTATTTCGCTTATCAAAGCCATTTAAAAGGTTTTGAGGAGTATGAAAAGTTACATATTATAGAAGTAAGTGTTCCTTGGGCTACTTTTTATTTAATGAGTCACGTTCTGATCCACAGTTATTGGGTCCTTATGTGACCTTACTACTTATAACTGAGCCTGAGAGTAACTTGAACTAGGTGGCATTCTGTCATGTTGAGTTTAATCCTGCGACAGGCTGGCGACCTGTCCAGGGTGTACCCCGCCTTCGCCCTATGTCAGCTGGGATAGGCTCCAGCCCCCCCCGCGACCCTCCAAAGGAAAAAGCGGAAGCGAATGGATGGATGGATGGATAAAAATCACTTAAAACTTAACATGCAGTAGGACACTTCTGATAAAATATTTTTTGCAAATGTATTTGTACTGTATTTGTTCCTATGTCAGAGGAAATAGCAATGTCAGTACAATTAGATTTGGTGGTTCAATTTTGCACATGGAGATGTTTCCTACTGAGGTGATACGTCATATTAAAACCCAGTAATAAGTAGCAACCTGCCACTGGTCAAGTCATTACATTCTCATGCTGTGTAGGCAAACTTAAACCAGCAACAACTTCATTTTAAATTCTAGAGTAGTTTCCAAAGATACACAATATGTCAGGCATGTCCTCAGGCTTTAGGAGAAATGTGTATATAAAATGATGCACAACACATCTGCAGTATTTTTATTTAATGGAATGGTGCAGTCATACACATGGAGTTTTGGGTTTGAATATTTTACACAGTGTGAACATCATGCAGCTTCAAACGTTGGAACAAGTTGATAAAGAACATTTTGTGGTACCGTCAGATGGGTTAAAATGTGATTATTTTACGGGCCCTAAAGCTACCGAGAGGAATAGCTTAACATGTCTAAGAAATGGACATTACTTCACTGTCCTAGAGTTACAGTCATGTGAAAAAGATGTGAAAAACTAACTGCATCCCATGATTCAGTAGCTTTTAAGACTACCTTTAACAGCAGTAACTTGAAGTAATTGTTTTCTGTAAGACTTTATCCGTCTCTCGCTTTGTTGCAACGGTGCTTTGGCCCACTTTTCTTTACAGTGTTTCTTCAGTTCATTCATGTTTGTTGGCATTCATTTATGCACAGCTCTCATAAGGTCCCATCACAGTATTTCAAACAGGAAGAGGTCTGGACTATGGCTGGGCCACTGCAAGATTTTGATTGTTTTGTTTTTCAGCCATTCTGTTGCAGATTTGCTGCTGAGCTTTGGGTCACTGTCCTGTTGTGGTTTTTTTTTGACAGTTTCCAGAAGTGTTGTGGTTTGTTCAGATGCAACTTTGGAAAGCTAAGCCATGCTACTATGTTCTTTTCAGAAAAAAAGAGACTGTCTTCTGGCAACCCTTCCTAAAAAACAATATTTTTTCATTCTTTTTCTAATTGCACTGTCATGAATTTTAACATTTAACATGCTAACTAGCTTGTGGAGTCTGAGATGTGCCT
>VUQJ01037860.1:0-14021 GCA_015108635.1 Andinoacara biseriatus
TGCACCTGGGGTCTTGCCTGGTGTGGTAGACCCTGGCCTCTATTGATCTTGTGCTTAGAGCTTGTTCCTGTGCTGCCATGATTAGTGCCTCTGTGCTGTCTGTCAGTCCAGCTTTGTCCAGCCATTGGTAGGATTTCTCTACGTCAGCCACTTCTTCTATCTGTATATGATACATGCCGCGCAGAGGCCTGTCCTTCCATGATGATGGTTCCTGTTCTTCCTCCTCTTCTTTCTTGGGTTTCTGCTGCCTGAGGTAGTCACTAAGCACCTGATCCTTTTTGGCCATCTTCCTAATATACTTATGAGTGTTCGTTGTTTCATCTAGGACAGTGGTTCTGACACTCACTAGTCCTCGACCCCCCTTCCTTCCGCTTAGCGTACATTCTCTGCTGGATTTGGGGTGAAACCCTCCATGCATGGTAAGGAGCTTTCTTGTTTTGATGTCATTGGCTTCTATTTCCTCCTTTGGCCAGCTTATTATCCCAGCAGAGTATCTGACAACTGGCAGGGCGTAGGTATTGATACCCCTGATCTTGTTCTTCCCATTCAGCTGACTGTTCAGAACTTGCCTTCCTCTCTGCAGGTACTTGGAGGCAGCTTTTCTAGTGGCCTCTTCATGGTTCCCATTTGCTTGTGGGGTCCCAAGGTACTTGTAGCTGTCTTCAATATCTGCAATGTTGCCTTCTGGTAGTGTAATTCCCTCAGTTCTGACTACTTTTCCTCTCTTAGTTACCATCTGACTATGCTTCTCCAGTCCGAATGTCATTGCTATACATACCTATGCTAGCAGCTCTTTATATATATATATATATATATATATATATATATATATATATATGACCTCACCATGTAGTTGTGGACTGCTGCATGGACACGCACTTGATTTGACACCTGCCAGTCTGCCACAAACTACTGAGCTGCATCATGAGCTGTTTCTAACTACTGCCTCTCACAATCTATTTTCAGACACACACACCCTGCCCCCACACACCACCACCATCACCATTGCCACCATCATATATTCTCCCCTGCTATATCATGTCATGACAAGCTGTGTGTCAAGCATTTAAAACATGGGTCTCGAGTGACACACATTTCCAGATAAAGTCGGGGGGTGTGGAAGAGCTACTGTATGTATTAGACTTGTGGACAATAAATTCATATGATCCACAACATCACACCTCTTCTGAGCTTACCTTAAAGCCTGTGGTACATTAAGTTGCAGAGCAGCAGTAGCCACTCTCCCAAGGTCAATGTCAGAGGGGAGGGTAACAATGATGTAGGAGGAAGAAGGAGGGGAGGGGATGATCGAGGAAGCTGGGAAATGGTGGGGCAAACAACATCCGCTTAGTCAGTTCACTTTGAGTTTGTATTGTTTGAGCAGCTAGTTTTCTGGTAGTTTTGTTTGTTACATTATGATGAGTCCTGAGTTAGTTCTCTTCAGCTGAACTTATTTATAGGCCCAGGTCCTGTTTGACTATGCAAAGTGGTTTGTGGTCATTAAAAGTAAAAAAAATTGTTCAAAGCACAAAGGTAAAAGCATAGTAACTGTTATACTGTGAGACAACAAATCTACAAGATGCACAGATGCTTTGAGAAACAGGAGCACTGATGGTATACCCAGCTGAGTAACAGTAGTAACAATGAGGTTCGTTGCCATTAGTCGATGAAATTCACATGGCTGCTGAACTCATGACAGCTCTCCAACTTCATTTTAAGTTCAGATATTGGTGTGATTGCAGATTTGGCCTGTTGAAAAAGCACACAAGAGGCCATCATTTAAATTTTTCTAGAGTAATAACTCCATACAGTTGAAATGACCCAGCTGACTGCCCAGCAGTGGCTGTGCTAGTGTTTTCCATAAAAGCATGTTAACCCTAGCAGTTGAAAGACTAACGTGGGGCAGGTCAAGTAGAACTCTGGCAATTGATAGAAAAAAAAGAAAAGAAAACCTGGAAAGGGGATTCTCAGTTTGTGTCTGAACATATTGCTGAGCAAATATACAGCAATATACAGCAAATATACCCCTTTCACCTAATAAAATACTTCTTGTTACTAAATGTAACATTTTATCCATCTGTTGGGTTAGAGTGATAGACCTGTGTAGCTCTTTGGGGCAACAGCAAGGCAGAGGTAATGTGACAAAACAGATAACAGTTGATAGCAAATCAACTAAATGGGATAACAGCTGGAAAACAACATTCTGCTGGCACCTTTCCTCAGATTTACACATTGAAATAGACTCTCTGTGACAACCTCCCAACCCCATTTGCACTTCCTCTTCCTGGACATCTCCCCAGAGGATAGCCACCAAGTTGACCTAGAAACCCAACTAAATACCAACTGCCCAATCCCAGTGCAATGATTAAATGAGGGTGGTATTCACAACAGAAACCCAGGTGTCTTCATTCAGCTCAATTAGGCCAGTATGCGGGTAAGATGTTGTCAGAGTAAATGTTACTGTACAGTTTTCGTGGGTAATTACCTCGCTCCAGTGTGACAAGGGGCCTATTTGGTGGAAAATGTTAGAAGACACAATGAAGGGAGGACTAAGTTTCCTCATCTAATTCTGCAACTTTCCATGACATGCAAATTCAAGAGACACAAAGGGAACATTTTAGTCACACATAATTAAGAACACTGCTTCAACACCAAATCGTTGCCCTCCCACACTCTTGTAGTCAATATTTGATTTGCTTTTAATTGCCAGCTGATTGTTGACATTTTGAACTTGTGTTTGACTTTTTAGTAGATCATATTGTTGCTGTCAGTAGACACAAAATGACAACAACCAGAAGAGGCTCAAAGTCATGTTGTTACCTGTTGACAGGTGCAAACTGTTGTCTTAGGGGGCATTTAGAGGACTTTTTTTTCCTTCTGTCTGTTTGCTGTCACTTAAACATAAAACTCTCAATTGAAAACAAACTCAGAGGCAACATGTGGTTCCTCCTGCAAAATGCAAAAAAAGAAACTACATTTGGTGGTGTTTTATCTGTCAGACACGTCCCAAGTGTCCTGAGAGGTAAGAGGTGAGAGGTTAAGGTGGTGCTTGTTTGACTCAGAAGTGAATCAAGGTTCAGTAGTGCAGGGTGTGCTATCTGCACACAAATACTAAGGCTCCTCTCTGCCTGCAGCAAAATATATAGACACTATGAGGGTAGATGTCTGACACTCATCATGTTCTAGCATTTCACTGCTCCTCATTATACCTGCCTGAAAATGCAATCCCTGGAGTATATGTTTTCAGGGCTGGCAGATGGGGAAAAAATGCAATTACATTTCACGGAAAAGAAAGAAGCCATTGGACAATGAAAAGTCTTAAATTTGATTTCTTTGTGGGAAAAAAGTCATACGCCCGGGCACCTGCACATCTGGATATCCGTGATTGCAGATGTTTATGCAGAGTTTTGCAGTACTGCTTAACCAAGTGCTGCACGGTGACCTCGTTATTATTCAAAATAACTCCGAGAGTGATTACTCGATTCACGGTGGCTCATTGCTATTGTGTCTAATTTAGAAAGACTGCAGGGCATTTTAATTTCCCTATTTGACAAATTTCTAAATAAACACCGTGACAAATCCTATAACTCAACTATTTGTAGTTTTATTATTTTGGACTAGCCGGCGTTCTTATCGTAAATGGTGGTGATATGTTAAAGAGTAGTATTTATGAACTGATTAAAAAAAAATGAGTGTTCCAGCCTTTGCACTGCTAAGTTATTTAATTCAGGAGCGTAAGGAATAAACCATGCATTAACATGCATGGCAGAACTGAGCGAAGAGTTGATCAGTGCAATCGCTGCTGCTGCGTGCGTGTTCAGCACCCAGGACAGCACCGCGCATCAATGCCTGTACAGCGGACGTCAGCGCAGCAGCGGGAGGGAGAGCAGCTCCTGAAACTTTATTAAGCTGGACTTTCGTTGAGTTGAGCTCTTGAGCACAGCGGGTTTGCGTTTCTCTTTGAGGTGCGCCATCATCATCCGATTGGTCGACGCTGGATGCCCGTGCGACTCCCTTCATCCACCAAACCTCCAATACGCTTCCCACCCACCTTCTGGTCACTGAACGTCAGCTGTTGGAGAACGAAGTACGGTGATTTAAATACGGACAGAGAGGGAAGGTGTTCGTGTGAGAGACAGGAGCGTGTCTGAAAAGAGTGAGAGTGTGCATTATAGACATCCACACGGTGGAGCAAAGCGTGATCAAACTTTTTTTTTGTTTTGTTTTACCATTTTCGAACACTCCCCTCCCCCCGAACAGAGAACCCACAAACAACAACAACAACAACAACAACAACAACAACAACAACAAAAACTATTTAGCCCCCCCTTATGTCTGTCCGTTTTTTGTACTTGACATTTCTTTGTAAAGCAACAAGTGTTGCTGGCTACGAGCAGACACTTGTCTTCTGATTCTTTTTCCACGCAGACAAAAAATACCAATGATATATTAGCTGCCGTGGTCACTGTGCCACCGCAGTGACACCGGACTGCCATGATCGTGTCCAACGTGAGCCTGAGCGGCTGCGCGGATTTCAACAGCGCTCTGTGTGCCGGAGCCGGGGAAGGGCACCTGGGGGGCGGATCATACCGGACTACTCTCACCCCGACAGGGAACCTGGTAGTGGCTGTGTGCCTGGGCTTTATTGGCACTTTTGGACTTCTGAACAACCTGCTTGTGCTTGTCCTTTTCTTCCGCTACAAGATGCTGCGGTCACCCATCAACCTGCTCCTGATTAACATTTCCATCAGCGACCTGCTGGTGTGCGTACTGGGGACTCCGTTCAGCTTCGCGGCCAGCACGCAAGGAAGGTGGCTCATAGGAGAAAGGGGATGCGTGTGGTACGGCTTCGCCAACTCGCTTTGTGGTGAGTGGAAATGCGGAATCAGGTGGTCCTATTTGTGCGTTTCCGATATATCTATAGGTCACGGTACATACAGTATATATATTCTTTATTTCCGATGAGGACGTGAGTGTTAGTGTATGCATGGATCCTCTCCAGAGCACTGCGTTTGTTAGACTTGATTATGTTACGCTTCATCCATGCGGTCGAAATGAGGATTTTGAAAAGTATAAAAAATTATTCGACTGCCTCTCGTGCACCCATATGTGCACTGGGCATGTTTACAGCCACATCAAACTTTCACAGAAAAAAATCGTTGGGCTCCATATGAATTAAATGTTGAGATAATGAGCACTGTTTATGCACCAAATTGGAGACAATCTATTAAACGGCTATTTGTTCGCTTTTCATGACTCGTTACTGCGTGAACACTGCATTTTCTTTTTTCATGCTTTCTCTCTTTTTTTCTTGTGCATTTGGGGTGTGATCGTCCTGCAGTCTCTCATGCCACGGAGATCATTAGGTCTCGCTTAAAGTGAAGATTATCTTGTGTTTTGTTTGCAAAGAAAAAACTCACAAGCATGAGTCAAAACCGTGACCCGATGGTGTTATTTATTAACTTCAAGCTGCACATCTACTCTCATAGTCGCGATGATGCTTTCTCATAAAGATGCACAGGTTTTGTCCAGGTGACGAGCTGTGTGCCATACTCGTCATTATATCTGGGGCTGTGTGCGATAGTGAATATGGATGGAGCTCCATGACAGAAGCTGTATGCATCATTATAGCATTTTCCTTGTCGCTCTATATATAAAGCAGTGTGCAATCTGCTATTAAATGGCCGCTAAATGCTTGGTGCCATTTAGTTGAGTGACTGTACCTGAGGCGAATCAAACCTCCTCACTGTACACTGTCATTTAGCTGCTCCTGCAGGTCTGTAGTGGGCTGTGGAGACACCGTCTGGCTCCACGGCAGGTACATTTGCAGCATTTGTTGCAGGATAAAACCTTCCCAGAGGGGAAATCTGTAATGAGGAAAGGGGATGCTGCTGTACCTTTGCCCAGGAGTAGTGCTATCGATGCAAATGAAGCATAATGATGCACATAATAGAGAACAAGGCACATATACGCACTTGCTTGGAACTGAGCCAGACTGGAATGCTGAATCCCCCAAAATGCCGTTTAAAGTAGAACCATTAGACCAGGTGTGCCAGCAGCAAATAAGGAGTTGGAACTAACAATAAACACAAACTGATATTAATTTCTTTCTAAAAGTTATTTAAATCAAAACTTCAGTGCATGCATTTGAGTCATCTGGATGAAGTTCATTTAACACAAGACTTGTTTAGCCATAAAAGATGAAAATGTTCTTCTGCCATTTGGAGTCCTTGGACTGATGCCTGATTTAAAGTTTTTAATGAACAGCAGTATTGAAGGTTCATTAAAGAACTGTAATTGCTTTTAAAACTTTCTGTTTCATCCAAACAACCTTTGAAGACCAGGCAGCCACAGATAGTTAAAGACAGTAATGTCCCCTCTTGAATCTTTATCACTGCTGTATATTATGAAAGTTTCCTCTTGCTTTCTAATCAGAGTGCGTATTTCAGATGACTTTTTGCAGGTCACAATTTAACTCAATGTTGTATAAATTTGGAAAGAAACACCACAAAGGAGAACATTCAATTAGGATGAAGGTCATCTTATCCCTCACAATGCTGTAATTTTTCTTTGCAGTTAGATTTTTAAGCCCTAAGAATTCTTCTTGTTCATACATGAACTCTATACTTGACTGGATGTGGCTAAGACTGGATGTCAGAAGGATTTTTTTCTGATGTTTAAACTGCTGCTTTAAGCAGAGCAATCACTGGTAGCCACTCACAATCTGAGCAACACTGGAGCCAAACATTAGGTCCTCTGATACCTGCTGTAACTAAAGATTTCGGGCATTTGATCTCATCTGGAGTAGGATTATGACCTACTTAGCCACCTGTGTGACAGTTCAGTTGCTGTGAAGAAAAAGATGTACCAAAAACCCTCTGAGACAAAAGTGTGTTTGCTGCTCGAGAAGCATCTGTGCAGCATGGTTTCCAGTCATTTCTTTATGGTCATTCTGCAGTTCATGGCTTTGATGTCTTTGAATTTCTTTGTGGTCCTTCTGTATCATTTCCATTGGAGCGCTTGACCCTTCGCATCCAGGCAACAAAGGAAGAAACTAACCACGGCACACAGTAAACATAGTAAACAATAAACATATTGCACACAATGAGTTGGACTCATGCGGCAAACAAGTCCAAGGTAATAATTCACTGCTTTTATCATCACCTTCACACCTTAATCTATGACCAATTTTTACACACAGTACACACTAACTAAATTGCACTTTACTTTCCACGAGAGCCTCTTGAATCTGTCAAACTTTAAAATTCAAAACAGACTCTCGACTGCTATAGTCACTTCCTCTGGGATAGGTCGGCAATTTCCAAAACATCATTTCAGTCTTATCATGGAGAAAAAGGCAACCTTCCAATCATTTCTCAGTATCTGAACGTGCTTTGATTGCATCCACCGTCTCGCTAACTTGAGTGTTATACCAAGATTAAGCGCCATCTGAAAATATGTAACACTGACATCCACAAGGAGCCAATTTATTAAACATCTGACAAAACGTGAGCCTCAATAAACTTAAACATCGCAGGGAGACAGAGAGAGAGAGAGAGAGAGAGAGAGAGAAATATCTCACAGACATCATTAGAGCCTCCACTGGTTATGGATGAGTAATTCCTCAATGGCCTCATAAAAGCAGAATGAAAGAGTGAGGGAGGGTCAGAGAAAGGAAAAGTGAAATTGATTGTTTGGGTGAATAATGCTGGGTGCCGCTTTGACAAAGCGACAGCGTCTGTATTCATCGAATCTCCATGAAGCTTTTCTGAGTGATCGATGTTCCTTCAAATTAGAGGGCATCACTGTCAGTGACAGAAGATACTGTTAGCTTGGTGTTAGCGCGTCATATTCCTGCTCTCTCCTCACATCGATTTCTACTCTCTGCTCATAGTCTTAGATTTTTGAATGACTGAACAATTGAAGATGCATTGCTCTGACTTTGTGCCAAGAGCACCCATTGAAGACAATTTCTGGAGACACGTGTGTGTGTGTGTGTGTGTATGTGTGTGTGTGTGTGTGTGCATTCCCTTGTCTGCACATTCTCACCCTTTGCCATCAGCCTCCTGGCATCCATTTAGCTGCTTCACCTCTTCAGTCCAGCTCTTTGCATTTTCTTCTCTGTCTCGCTGAACTTTCCCCGTCTTCCATTATACTGAGGGTGAACAGGAGAGGATCTTATTCTTTCTGTCTCTGACAACCTTTCCGTGCGTTCCTGCAAACTGTCAGCTGCCTCTTTCCTCAAGTGGACCCTGTGCACAATCGCTGGATTAACCTCGCAGTGCTGGGGCCCACTCGGCACATATCGAAGTCAGATTGCTTTCCTGCACACAAACACACTCGCTCACTGATGCACAGCAAAATCACAGATACAGGCAAAGAAACTGATGAGCATGCACAGGGGGAAGAAAATGCATAAACATGTGTGTCACGGTGGTGCACGCAACACATGGTCTGAGTGATGTTAATTTGTTAGGACGGTATGCAGAAGTCTCAGCGGGGAGAAAGAAAGCAGAACAATGGCGCTCCGCCATAAAGGTCAGAGTGAGTGAGCCGGCTAATGAGCCACGGTAATAAATAGTGAATTAAAGGTCTTGTATAGCACAGACCAAAATTATGTTTAGGAGGGGATATGTGTCTGGTTTTCACCATTCATTAGTGTGAATAATCATATCAATACACTGTGACTTCTTATCCACATCAGTGAAAACTGCAGGAAAGGCTTGCTCGTTTTTGTGCTCTTGTAGACTCAGCGGCATCGCAGTAGTTTTGTGCACCTGAGGAAGACTGAGGAGAAGACACAGAAATGGGATCTTTAGAATAAACACGGCTTTATTCAATCCCGTGTTTTTCATTCAAACCGTCTTTTCCTGGATATACCGTATCAAAGGAGTTAGACATAAGCAGATGCTTTCTAACAGAAAAATAAAACAGAAACAGTGAGTGAACATCACATAGGCAGAAGAACAAAGACGGTTCCTTTAGACATATAAATATATATATTTCAGATGTTATCAGATCATAAGATGTTTTATTTTGGAATATTGCATTCAGCTGATACATTTGATCCTGCCAGAGCACTAGAAGATGGATATTGGGTGATGTTTGATTTCAGCTGCTATCAAGTTATATCCAAAGTTATGCGGGTGTCTTTTGTGATGAGATTACATGGCCTCTAATAACAGATTTCCGCACATAAAGAACCTTTTAAGCGGAGACAATGCTGTACTCATTATATGGGATCTGCTGCTATAATTGAGTTTTCCTATTAAAAGCGATGAATTAAATCAACTACGGCATTTTTTAAGAGCCTGAGGTCAGAAGACTTCAGCGACATGAAGTCAGTATTTGATTTTGGGTTAGATTTGAGCCGTGGAAGAGATTTGCTAATTAGTTTTAGCAATTTGAAAGTTTGACTTATTGTGGCAGTTTCTAAAAACTGCTTAAGCGACATTGGAGATATTTATTTTCAGGTGTTATCCCGAACATAAACAACACACACATGCTCCCAACCTGACCTGAGACTCATGTCCCCAACTGACAATGTTCTTTGAGCTGAATTGTTCTTCTCCTCAGGTAATCTAGCAGTGTACGTTCATGCTTTCATGCAGTACAATACTCTGGATCAAGTTACATTCATACAGCCACCTCAGGCTGTCAGTCAGTTTTTGCAGCAGTTTTGGGCACATTAAAAACTAAAGACAGTTTTTAAAGGTGACCCATTGTGCTTATTTACTTTTGCATATTATTACTGTAGGGCTTTACGCTGGATTATTCACAGTTCAAAATAAATTCCATTTATCTTATACTGGACCTTTGCACAGCACTTCTTCTGTTATTTAAGCTCCTCTCCCTTTAAGCCAACTTTCTTCTGAATGGCTGATTCCCTCACAAACAGAAGGTTTGAAAAGGGAGGCGGGTGGGGCTTCTGTAAGCACTGCCAGAGCTGTGTGCATGAGATGACTATATTCAGTATACCCCCTCTCACTGACATCACACAGAGCAAAAAAATAGAGTAAAACAGTTTTTTCCACCCTTAACTAAACCTGGGAAAGCACGGTGGGGCAGTGGTTAGCCCCACAGCAAGAAGGTCCTGGTGTTCTTCCCATGTCTGTGTGGGTTTCCTCCCACAGTCCAAAGACATGCAGTTAGTGGGTGTTCCAGCCACTGATCTTTTGACCTCTTTTTGAAAGAGCGCTGCTCTCTCACTGCCTCTCTCCCCCTCTGCTCTAGGTGTTTCCTGCCTGATTGCCACAGCTGGACAGTGTTGTGGTCGTTTGAGAGCCTGCATATATGGTCCAGCAGCAAGTGCTTCCTGCCATTTGGTCACTGGGTTGCTGGGTAGGGCTGTTCGTACTTCAAATGTTTAAGTGATTTGAAGTGCCAAAAACTAGATTTTTGTTTTGTTGGTTCTGCTGGTTTTGATAGAGTTCTTTTTTGTGAGTGGATACTTGTTTGTGCATGTTTTTGCCCATTTTGTGGCCAGCCAGGGAGCTTAGGCCTTGTCTTTTGTTTTAACCAAAAGCTTAGCGCTACTTTTTGTTTCGAGGAAGCGTGAAGCGGCAGGGTTTGTTTATTTTGGCTTTGGAGACCCTGATGTTTAACATGTGTTACAACCCCCTACCTGCAAGATCTAGGGGACTATAATACAGTACACAGGCAAACCACAAACTCAGTCTTGCGTACTCTTGTGACAGAGGGAATCAACAGGCTGGTGGCCTGTACAGGATGTACCCTGCTTCTCGCCTTATGACAGCTGGGATAGGCTCCAGCCTGTGGATCATCTCCTCTATCTCATCCTCTCTCTTGCATCCTCCACTGTCCTGCTAACCCTCTACATGTCCTCCTTCACTACATCCATGAATCTTCTCTGTGGTCTTCCTCGTTTCCTCCTGCCTGGCAGTTCCATATTAAAAATCTTGTGGCCAATGTACCCACCCTCTCTCCCTCTGCACATGTCCAAACCATCTCAGCCTTGCATCTCTAACTTTGTCTCCAAACTGCTTGATCTGAGCTGCCCCTCAGATGTACTCATTTCTAATCTGGTCCATCCAGGTCACTCTGAATGAAACCCTTATCTTCAGTTCTGCCATCTCCAGCTCCACCTCCTTTTTTCCACCTGCTTCCCACTCTTACTACAGATCACAATGTTGTCTGCAAACATCATAGTCCACATAGAGTCTTGCCTGACCTCATCTGTCAGCCTGTCTATCACCACTGCAAACAAGAAGGGGCTCAGAGTTGATCCCTGATATAATCCAATCCTACCTCCACTTTAAATCCATCTGTCACTCCTACCGCACACCTCACCACTGTCCTCATACATGTGCTGCACGTACTTCTCTACTACTCCTGACTTCCCGATGCATCACCACAGGTTCCGCTCTTGGCACCCCATCACAGGCTTTCTCTAGAGCCACAAAGACACGATGCAACTCCTTTTGACCTTCACTATACTTCTCCATCAAAATGCTGTCAAATTGAGAATATGATGTAAAAATATATATTTTACTGTTTGCATTTGCTCGATCTATACTTTTGAAATGTTGCTCAGTGAGTCTGTGTTTATTTGAAATACATTCTTGTGCTAAACATTTGCAAGACTTTACAATCACTGTAATCACTATATTCCAAAAAAGTTACATCTATTTTATTGTTTCCCTGAAGTTGATTGCTTTGGGGGTGCACTGTCCACAGCAGTGGGCAAAACACTGTACTTGAATTTGGTGTGCAATAAGAAAAAACAGAAATACGATTAATAAACACAAGAATTCAACTTAACTTTGTACTACTAGAGTCCCTTTAACTGAGGTACTATCTACTTTGGATTGGAGATGCCTCAGTTAAGGGTATCTCTACATTTCACAGTCACTTCTTGTGGACAAATAAGGATCCCTGGAAAAGTCATTTGTCATTGCATTACAAAATCAGAGGTGTTCAGTTTCTTATCAGCAGTGAGTACCTTTGAATAACTTTGCATATAATTAATATAAAAAGACTGTATGACCACCAGCCACCACTATAATGTAATCGTTAAGCTTTCTGAAGTTTGCAGAGGACTTCTGCTTCTAGTGTCACTGCATCAGTTTTCACAGCAAAGGTCAAACATCCACCAGCAGTAACACTGACCTAAACACATCAGAGAGTGGAAAAAGGGTTTTAAAGTACTGCTGGTGGACTACACCCGACTATACTCAGCTATAAACACTACCACTTTAGATTTCAGCTGAAAAACTACACTGACCTGTCCACCTGCTGTGAGAGGGCACTTCTACAAGTTTTTCATTTCAAACCTCACAGAAGAAAAGACAGAGGGAATAAAAGGATGAAACAGAGCAGCAAGGATTTGGCTATCTTTAAAAAACAAAAAAAACTATGGAAAATGTATTTGGGATTAGTTACTATGAGTCAGTCCACATCAAACAGAAACATACGTGAGCTGTTGTAAAACTGTGTTGACTCTGGACTATTGGTGCAACAGAGTTAATAAAAGCCCTGAGCTAAGCAGTCTGTGCAGAAAAAGCAACACGAGTTTAATATCTGGGGGCAAACACTCTGCCACAGAGACTGTGTAGTCAGGGGTATATTGACTATACTGATATCAACGTATTTGTGCAAACAAGACAAAAATACCCCAAAAAACACCATCTTCGGCTGCAGAACTTTGTGTCCAGAGCCAGTCAAACAAAACTTTGTTTTATTGGACTGGCTCAGTTTTTTTCTACCTAACCTCAGACCCATATACCTGTATTCAGGTATCTTTTATTACAGCTAAAGAAAAAAAAAGAAAAAAAAAGTGTCCATTAAGGATGGCCTCATGCAGCATACAGCTTCTAACCAACAGGAGAACAAAACTAAAGTTATGTCTGTTTATTCACATATAAGGAAAAGTTTGAGATTTCTCTTTTGTGCTTCATTGCACTGAACAGAGAGTGGGTAGGGCCACTATTTATAACATACAGTGTGGGTCTGCTGCAGACCCCAGACTGAACTGAAACACAAGATGATTTCTTTGGCTAGAAGTTTTCTATGCTATTATAAATTACTATTATAAGCTCATTTCACCTGCACTTGTGATATGAGGAAGATATGGATGGTTTTATATCACTGTGACATGTTTTCCTCACTAGAGACACTTGGGTCTATAATTTATGATGCGATTAAATGTGAAATATCATAGTCATGTCATGAAGTGGCTGAACTGGAGGCAGTGAACTCAAGAGCAGAACCCAATTAAGACACCACAGAGGGAGTTTACAATAATCACTAATCTTTATTTTGGTTAACACGGAGCTCGGGAGTCTTAGCCAGGGGTAGGAGTTGACCAAGCTTGCAGTTCCAGGTGGAACGTTCTAAAAGGGAGGAGAGGAGAGTTAATCTCGGGAATGTTCTCAGTGAGGGAAGCAGTCCGTCCTTGGGGAAGGAGAAGTTGAATGAAGCCTTAATTGGGTTCAGAGACGAGAGGTCCGGGAGGAGTCTGAGGTCCAGATTAGCTAGCTGATCCTTGAGCTGGAAAGATGTGCTGAGGGAGGGTGAGCAGGCAGTCCACTTTGTGAAGCAAGTTGGAAAATGCAATCTGAGAGGACAAAGAAACAGGGTGTTAGAACACTAAAACAGGTTGCACAGAAAGGAATGCAAAGCTGAGCTGGGTTACCCATAGACATATATACCATGTCTATGGAGTTACCACTCTGAGGCAGTGACGTGCGGTGGGGTTTGTGACGAGTAAGGCACTGACTCATCTGGAGTAGAATGTTCACATGAACCCAAAATAGAAGCTTATATTTCAATATTAATTATGCTAATGATTAATTGTGCTTTAATCAACTCCATACTGTTCAACAATGATGGCAAGAAAAACTAAATATTGAATTTAAGGTCAAACAATTTTTTATTTATTTATTTATTTTGGGTGGGGTCTCTCTTTTTAAATAAATAATAAATTAAAAAAGTATTCTCTTACCTTTATTTGAAGATGAAATCCGTGCGCCTATCCTTCTCACTACTGGTTCAGCACTGTC
>VUQJ01037863.1:0-10477 GCA_015108635.1 Andinoacara biseriatus
GTAGTGACCGAAAGAATGAGATCGCGAATACAAGCGGCGGAAATGAGTTTCCTTCGAAGGGTGGCTGGCCTCTCCCTTAGGGATAGGGTGAGGAGTGCAGCCATCCGTGAGGGGCTCAGAGTAGAGCCGCTGCTCCTCCACATCGAAAGGAGCCAGTTGAGGTGGCTCGGGCATCTGATTAGGATGCCTCCTGGCCGCCTCTTGGGTGAGGTGTTCCGGGCATGTCCCACTGGGAGGAGGCCCCGGGGTAGACCCAGGACACGCTGGAGAGATTATATCTCTCGGCTGGCCTGGGAACGCCTTGGGGTCACTCCTGATGAGCTGGTGGAGGTGGCTGGGGAGAGGGAGGTCTGGGCTTCTCTGCTTAGGCTCCTGCCCCCGCGACCCGGCCCCGGATAAGCGGAAGAAAATGGATGGATGGATGGAGGATACAGAGTGGGATGAAGAAGGATATTAAAGGGGCTCATTTGCTCATTTTGGCCCCATTTCTGCATCACCACATACTGGGTGCATTATTTCCTTCATAGGTGTACTTCATAGCGCTAGGAAGAAGGGATGAGATCAGACAACCACCAACTCTCTCTACATTTTCTGGGTTCATACAGGATCCAGCATGCTTACTCATAGTTTTTTTTTTTCTTTTTTACTGTCATTCTCTGCAGCACACCTGACTTCTAATGTCCCCTCAGAGGATAATCAGGCCTTCTGCTGAGGTGATTACTTATGTTTCAACGAGTGAGGGTGTCACAGGGAATGGCTTCTCAACTATGGGTACGTGATGCCTTCTCAGTGAGATTCCACCACCACATGCAGAAGTCAGGCGTTACACTGAGGTAATCAAGATGCGCTCGGTTGAATGTAGTTAAGTGTAGAATGCTGCATTCTGGTAAAAATAAAATAAATAAATCAATAAAAAAAGGACAGACATGTGGGAGATTAAGTAATTTTTTTTCTAGTCTAGTGCAAACAGAAAACTATCTGGGCTGAGATAAAAAAAAAAAAACAGAGGATGCCTACAGATTATTTATTACTTATATTAATAACATGGTGGGTGGTTCATCAGAACTCACAGGAGAAGGATCCTGACACTTGTGGCATTTAACAACATTTGTTCAACCCTGTTTCCCCCAGCCAGCTCATCAAGAGAGACATATCGGAGGAGAGGCTCTGAGCAACAAGCTAATCCGTCTGGGTGAAGGGATAATGATGTACTTGTTTGACACAGAAACACAATCCCACAGCAAGTGTAACAACAACAACAACAACAACAGAATAACAAATGCATGCTGCTTCTGAAAATGCTGTTAGAGTTTCACTAATGAACCCATTATGAAACCAAACAGGGATATTTATCAGGGAACTTTGGCCACATATTATTGCTATTCACACCAAAGCATCTGTGACATTAACAAATATCCTATCGGACTGTTCGATGTAAAAAAATAAATAAAATAATAATAATTAAAAAAATAAAACACACACTATGAATTTGTCAATGGACAAAGGGGAGATACTGTTTCACTTCTTTACTGATTCAATCAAAACGGAAAAAGAAGAAATCCCATAAAGCACAGTTTCTTTCATTAATACTGGCAAGAAAAGTACAGACTTTGCTGAAAGACTTGATTTTTATAGCTGTGAATTTTAACTATAAAAATACAGATTTTTTTAGTGTTTCAAAAAAAGAGTTCAGGCATCCCATCAATGTTCCTTTAAAAAGAAACATACGCATGGCATTACTATCATCAGACAGCTCATCCTTTTTTTGAGAGTGCCTAGCTTTGCTATTGTGAAGTCACAGAGCTGATAAACATAAAGCTGATGCGGACTATTCTTAACTGATCGTGAACATTTATGGACGCTCTCTCGAGTTCAGACCTGTCAGCACCATTACACAGAGACAAAAAGGGGTGTAATTACACGACCACTCTCAGTCCACAAACGTCAGTATTCATTGCAAACTGGTGTCATGAGTTTCCATCACAGCCTATTAGGCACCACAGATTATTAGTTGCTTGATCGGAGGGAGCTAATGTGAATAAGAATAATCAGTACATAGCTGTTCTTAGGATGGATTTTTGCTTTGACAGTTCCTCTAAATTAGAAAAAAAAACTCCCAAGTTTCAATCAGTGAGGCCACTGAGGCAGTGAATGCTGAAAAGCTAACCGAAGATGAATGAAAAGGGGACCGACAAGCACAGAAACCTAATAGCTGCTACTTGACGTCACCCCTTATCATTCACTTTAGCAGACCAGAGGAGACTGCACCTTTTGACATGCAGTGTGTAACATGCTCAAGGCTGAAATACGCAATGTATTTTATTAGTACCACAAGTGCTTAAATCTGTGGCGCAAATAAAGTTAATTAATACCGCAGTGCTATGTTCTGGATATTTCTGACTTTTATTGCATTTATATAAAGCCACATACATAAGCAAGACGTGTTTATCCACCAAGAGAGTGCCAAGGAAATATGTTTTCAGAGCTGTCTGTCGGCAGGAGCAGGATTACAGTAAAACTACAAGGCCGATTATCATAAAACCTGGTAGAGAGGTGAAATGCCCTCCACCTTCAAATTTTATTGTTCAGCTCCGGATCAAAAGATGGATCCTGGAGGTTCTTTAACATCGCAAAAGGGCATTAACCCCGGCACTGGAGGTGCTTTTTTTACAAACCCAATTCCCCAAAATGTTGAGATGCTTTGTACAATGTATATAAAAACAGAATGCAATGATTTGCAAATCTCATAAACTAGAACACTAAACATTTAAACTGAGACATTTTACTATTTCATGAAGAAATATTAGCTCATTTTGAATTTGATGGCAGCAACATGTCTCAGAAAAGTTGGGATGGGGAAATAAAAGGCTGGAAAAGTAAGTGGTACTAAAACAAACGCTCTGGAGGAATATTTTGCAACTAATTAGTTTAATTGGCAACAGGTCATTAATCTTCTTCTTTCAGCTGCTTCCTTTAGGGGTCACCACAACAGCTCGTCTGCCTCCATCTCACTCTATTCCTAGCATCCTCTTCTGTCACACCAACCCTCTGCATGTCCTCCATCAGTACATTCATGAAACTCCTCTTTTCCTCCTGCTTGGCAGCTCCATCTTCAGCATCCTTTGTGCCATACGTGCCCCGTTATGGCAAAAGGTGCCACAAGTCGCAGGGGCTGATTCTTAAGCCAATAATATTATGAATCAGTGCGCTGTACTGGGGGTCATTGTCGGGTTCACGGGATGTTTTTAGCAACAAGGGAGAGATTGCTTACATGTTTCGAGTACTCGTATGCGCTACCAGCAATGTCATTACTAAAATTACATTGTATATTTAATATGCAAAGTAATTTTACTGATAACATCACTGCAAACTAATGTGGCGAGCTCAGGCAGAATAAGGAGACAGAGATCTTGGTTTAACTTTGCAGTTTCTGTGGTCACCGGTCAACTACAGGAATGCAATTTTATTAATATAACGCAAAGACACACCCACAAACAGAAACAGTGGCCTGAGGCCATTAGCTGCCACAGCCGTCTCAGTCAAGTTGGCCCATTACTAGCCACCCTCAATACCAGACAAACGTGCAATTCACATTACAAATACTGACCAACACAACATAACTGGCAAAGTGGGAAAACTGTTCTGTGGTCAGGCAAATCAAAATTTGAAATTATTTTTGGAAAACATGTATGCTGCACCCTGCGGACTAAATTGGAGAGCAACCATCTGGCTCGTTATCAGCACTCAATTCAAAAGTCTGCATCTCTGATGGCATGGGGGTTCATTAGTGCCTATGGAATTGATAGCTTACACATCCGAAAAGGTACCATCAGTGCTGAAAGGTATATACAGTTTTAGAACAAAATATGCTCTAAAACTTGAGCAGCACCATGTGTTCCCCATCCAGGGTGTACATTTTTCTTTTTTCACGAAGGCCTTGCATTTTTTTTTTAGCATGAGAATGCTAAACTGCAAACTGGAGCTACAGCAGCGTGTCTTTATAGTAGAAGAGTCTTGCTGCTGAACTGGCCTGCCTGTAGTCCAGAATATTCACCAGCTGAGTTCCACTGGTTTTGGGGTTTTTGTCAGAATTGATGGAATTATGAACACCGAATCTATTTTGATGATCCACCATGCAATCTGGAAAGCAACTGATTGGCACCAGTTTCATCTGGCCCATCGTGCAACAGCAAAGACCCAGGCTTGTGCAGCAGTTATAATCCTATATCAGACAAGAATGGGTCGACATTTATCTCCCAAAGGTTCAGCAGCTGGTCTCCTCAGTTCCCAGACATTTACAGACTGTTGTTAAAAGAAACAAGTTTCAAAACAATTTCCTTTTCTGCAAACACTCCGCATCCACATGCAGATCGGTATTTAGTTAAATCAATTTGTGGATTTGTAGATCTCGAGCAGATACATTTATCTGTATATCTTTTTGGAGTATAATTTTGTCCATCTGTGGGGGTGATGGGGTATGTCGGAGAGTTCTGGAGATTGGAATGGTCTGGGAAATGGGTGGGAGAAACAATTTGCAGCATAGTGCAACACAGTCATATGCTGTATAAGTGAACTGTTATGCATCAACCTGTTTATATACATATATACAGTCGCATTAGAAGAACTATCTGTTGAATGAGTCTGTGCAGTGCAATTCGAGCCCCTGGGATTTTTCATTTATTCTTTCTCTGAAAATGAAATCTGAGTGGAGGAACATGCATATTGTATGTCACGTGGACGCTGGGGTAAACAAAGCTTTGGGATATACTGTGTGTCTGATCACATGCGTCTGTGGCAGAAGGGGTGTTTGTGAGAGCACTGGGCTGTTGAGGCACTCGGCACTTAATCAAACTGTCATCCTGAGTCGCGATCAGGGTGGGGCTGACCAGCCTGGACCCTTACATATGGAGTCAAGCTGCTTGCAAAAAGACAAGTAATTTCCCAGCTCCACTCCCAATCTCGCTCCTTCCTGCTATCTCCTAAAGCACTTGGGTGTTTAAACTCTACCTGTATCATTACCTTTCTTATCTCAATTTCCCTCAGTGCTTAACAGCTCAACTTCATGTTTGCTTGCTAGGGCACAGACACACCGCATTTCCCTCTGTCCTGTCATTCCCCACCATGTGTCTTTAAATTATAAGTCAACCCTCCTTGAACACACCTTTGTTCTCTCCCCCACCCGCCGCCCTTCCCTCCTCTCCCTCCTCTCGCTCTGTGATCTCCATATTCTCTGTGCTTCTTTTGCTTGCTGCTGTCTCTTCTCTGTCTCCCGCTGGGAATATACAGCACTGAGGCTTCAACAAGGGAGCGGGGGGAAAAAAAAGAAAAATAAAAATAAATAAAAAGACATAGGAAGAGAGGAGGTGAAGGATGGAGAAAAGAGGCTGGAGGCATGGGGAGCAGCAGCAGTCAGGGTCCTGCAGCTGCGGGGGCTGACAGAGGAGCAGGTGGTGATTTACAGAGACAATTTTGAGGATAATTGTGTACATGATCTGCTGTAAGGAACAAATGTCACAAAGGCCACTGTTCCAATAGCTTCTCAATCTGTTCAGCTGTGAGGCTGAATTAAACACTGCATCAGGTAAGTGCTGATTTACGATAAAAAAAATGTGGGAAACGAGTGTTGAGAGTCGGTGGAAGTAGCTCAAGAGCTCACTGCAAGCTTACGGAAAGCTTCAGGCAGTGACATTGAAACAATGGTGAATATTGTGTGATGGTGTCAACAGCACTCATGGCATTAAAAAGTATAGAGGACGACATTGTGTGAGTGCTATATATTTGTCCTTGGTTATTAAATTATAATAATAAATCAAGTGACTGCTCTGAACACAGTAAAGGCAGTGTGACAAAGTAATTAAACATGCTTAACTCCTGTAATTGACATGAAGCAACTGTATGGTGATTTACGAGTACAATATAATGCAAAAGTCTTGAGCCACCACACAATAGTTTCTATTTTGCTTCTAAGCACCATACTTTCTTGTCATTCTGAAAGTGGTCTTCATCATTAGTTCTCCAGACTATCTGGAAGTTTTTCTTTGGACATTGGTGGCTTTTTCACTCATTTTCACACTGGATAGAATGTAGTGTGTCCTTAAAAAAATGAGGAAACTGGACAAGAGGAGGACAAAAGAAGAAAATGGTAGGCCTAAAAAGGCCTAAAGTAGGTGAACAGTATCTGAAAGTCAATGTCCTAAAAAAAAAAATAGGGAAAAATGCAGCAAAGATTTGACATAGGACCTGAGGGATGAATCCAGCCTGTGATCTGGCCCTCGCCGAAGCCTCATCAGAAATGGTCCCAGTGGAATGGTAGCTGTCAAGAAGCCATTCTCAAGGAAAGAAAACATGGAAAAGATGGAGGTATGCCAAATTACACAAGAACCGGACTGGAAATCAGTGACAACAGGTCTTATGGCATGACGAATCCAAATGCAAAAGTTTTGGTTCAAATTGTCGTCAGTATGTACGGAGGAGGTCAGAAGAGAGGTACAAAAGTGAGTGTCTACAGCCATCTGTCAAAGATGGTTTGGGGCTGCATTTCAGCCAGTGGTGTGGGGGTTCTTGTCAAAATTGATGGAACTATGAACAGAATAAAGAATAGTCAGATTTTGATCCATCATGCAATCTGGAAAGCACCTGATTGGCATCGGTTTCATTTTTTTTTTAGCATGACAATGATCCCAAACACACTGCCAATGCAGGAAAAGCACTGAAAAAACACACAATGGAACTCTATTAGTCATCGATGGGCTTCCCCTGAGCGTGGACTCAACATTATGGAAGCAGTGTGGGATCATCTTGACAGAGAATGCAACAAAAGGCAGCCAGCATCCAAAGAAGAGCTTTGAATGTTTTTCCAAAAACCTGGGAAATTATTCCTGAAACTACTTAAACAAATTAAAAGAAAGCTTACCTAAGAAAGTTCAGGCTGTACTGAAGAATGATAATATTGACTTTTTAATGGGTTAAAATATCACAGTGTTATGAACCAAGACTTTTTTTTAATTAGATTTTGCAATGATTCGCTACCACAATTTAATATATGACTCATTGCCAACGTAGTGTCAAGGTTTATATGTTATATATTCACATTTCAATATGTTTTAATACTTAAATTCTTATTATAAGGTCTGGTGTACACCATATTCTTTTTAAAAAAGTAATCAATTACTCACTGCATCCAAAAAAATGGGAACTTTCCAAAAATAAGTACCACTCCCCTCCCCTCTTTATTCATTTTTTTTTAGCAAGTCCACAAGGGTGGAACTGAGCATACTTTTTCATAACTAGGGCCAGATTTAAAAGCACCAGAAAGCACCAAAGTTAGATATGTGTGAGCTCAGAAAACAAAATTAGTTCAGGTCATTAAAAGCCCCGGTTGTCACTTAACAATTTATATTGAAAAATGCTGCAATGCTTTGTTTTAAGCACAGTGGAAAGCCTTTGAGGTGTTGAGCTGATAAACATTTTGCTGCTTTAAACCAATAAATAAATAAATAAATAAATAAATAAATACTTTATCAAATTTGCTTCGTCCACACAAGCCAGCTTTGGAACAGATGTTTAAATACTATGAATAGCTGAAGTCTGGTTACAATTCACTGGGCAATCACTGCGCTCTGGACAAATTGGCTTTAAAAGCCTCTTTTTTATGTTGTGAGACAGCACCACCATGTATAGCGGTGATCTGCCATGCATCAAGGCATTAATCTGAGAAATGATCTAAGGGTTTTACTGCATAAGTATTGTGGAGAAGATTTATATTTACAGCAGCACATGAGGCAATAAGAGTATCCCTACCTGTACTGGGAAACACAATGTGACACAGCTAATTTATCTCAGCAGCATCATGACAGCTGGGCTGCGGAGAGCTTGGGAAAGGGGAAATGTTTCTGATGAATGACTTTCAAACTAAGGCTGCTAGCTATAGCAAACAGTCTCCCAGTCCCCACAGGCCCGATGCCTCCTATTTGCTGCTCAGGGAGAAATGAATGAATGGCCCTTTGTGAAATAAATGGTCTCTTTCTGTTTGATATTTACAAATGAATGTAAAATAAAGTGTAATTTTTTGTTTTAGCAGTATGCGCCTCAGTTACTTTCTGGCAAACAGCAGATGAGCAAAGTGACCGTGTGTAGTTCACTTGCAACAGTTGCTGTTCATACCAATTATCAGCTAACAACCTCCCTAACTTCTTTAAAATATTATCCTGGCTTTTTTTTTTTTCAGCGTAAGTAGGATCAAGAACCAGGGATGTCCTCGGGAGATGTCCTGTCACATTCTATTAATCCAATTTCAATCCCTATCCAGTTTAAGAATAGCTTTCAATCGCAGGCCTATCGGCTACTATTAACCAGCAGATTCTGACAGACTGAAAAAACAAACAACGCACTTCAATGTCCTGCCTGATGTCCAATATGTGCATTTTTTTTTTCAGAAACTTGTTTTGTGCAATAAAACTTTATAAACTGCTTGCAACTGGAAAGTGCGTGCATGTGCTTGCTTGACGTTTTATGTCAGAGATGCAGCGATAACGGCGCTAACGAAGAAGAGACAATTTTGGTCTAACTGCCTGACAACTCCCAAAGAAAACAGACACGCATGCCTGCGCACACACATAGACACACAGAGGAAGAAAGGATGAAATGGACAGTCCAAAGCTGCACAGTGGGCAGCACCTAAATGGATCTTTCATTTTGATTTCATTTTGGTCTGCAGTTTAACGGCCCCTCTGAAGATCCTGAATGTAATATGATGGCGCAGGTATGCTGTGTGTACTGTATGTGTGCAAAGAGGGTACCAGACACACTAGCTAAGCGCTGGAGTGATTTATTTGCTCTTTTCGCCTTAATAACTCCTGGTCTATAGCAGAACAATTACATCCTGATGTAAACCTTTGAATAGAGGGGTGGGGATTTGAATCAACAAGCACACATCCCCTCCGGCATCAGTAATTCTTTAACTGTATGCTACTTAGACGGACCTTATTGCTGTTAAGATTTGCATCAGTTGTGGTTATTAGGTCTTGGTGCTGAATAATATAATCAACCCCTCCTGCTGCACTGCCCAAACGCAACAGCAATACAGCTGCAGACATTGACTCATCTGATTCAAGGGTGAAACAACAACTGTGTAATCAATAGACCTTCCACTAACATTAGCTCAGGACAGCCTGTTTGCAGTTTTGAGCTCATTTACATTGAAGGTAGCACTGGTCTTGTCCAAAGTGTCTCACAGTGACTGAGTAGATATGTGTTTAGATTCTTTAAATAATAAGGTCTCTAAAGGATGCTGTTTTGGCAGAATAGGGTGTTGAACTCTGAGCCAGTCTACAGGCTTTAATATCCCACATACAGGTTATATGGCAAATATCAAAGCCTGTTCAGTACAACACTGGCATGACATGCAAACGCTGACATTGTTATTCCTTATTGTTTCATAGTGGGCCTACATGGCTAAAGACAGACTTCTTTCCACGCAAAAACTTCAGCTGTCTAAATCAGTGGGGCCACGTGGGGCCTAATTACAACATTTTTGTTCCAGCTGGAAACTGAAAAACAAACTATACCTCCTTGTGATAAGGAAAAATTGCTGGTTGCTTCGTGATGCTACGATTTTTGGAGGAATTTCTGCTTCAAATCCATGAGGTTCTGAATGTAAGTAGTTAATGTGAATTTCCTCAACATTCAATCACAAGCTAATAGCAGACTTGTTGCCATTTTATCGCCACCCTGACCCACCAAAGTTGCTCTGAAGATGGCAACCGACTGCGAGTAGTCGCAGACCAGGTTCCCATCTTCGAGGCAACCATTTCAAAGGCAATAGGTTGCAAGTTTATTGCACATAGTCGCAATAATTTTGGTCATGCCTTGATCTCCAATACTGTTTTCCCCAGTGAGACGGCAGCGTTAATAGTCACGTTGTTTGGGGGTTTATTTTCTCCCTTGTGGCCAAGAATGGATTTTTGCACCTTTAAGTTCAGCAAGATGTTCGATCCATATAATGAAATCACATCGCCCAACATCCATGTGACAGAGCAGACATCGGCTGCTAATGGTGTGTTAGAAATGATATTCAATAGGAAATGAATAGTACTGTAATAACTCAAATACACAAATATGAAAAAAGAAAAATCCTTATATTTATTTCTCTTGCGCAGACACACACACACACACACACACGTGCATATATTGAAACGCCATGCACACAAATCCATTTGATATCCTGCTGATTCTACACTCTGAAATAAAAAGCCACCCAGTTCCTATAGGAGTCCTGCTGACCACGACAGATGCAGCCATCTATGAAACCCTGAACAAGAGAGACACTGAACCAGTTTGGCCACAGACAAGTTCTAGCCTTCAGGCATCCACACACACACACACACACACACACACACACACACACACACACACACACACACACACACACACACACACACACACACACACACACACACACAGCACCAACTTCTCATAT
>VUQJ01037864.1:0-10735 GCA_015108635.1 Andinoacara biseriatus
ACTGCTTTCTTTTCATTTGCAATCAAAACTATATTGTACATGAAATTGGAACATAAATGGCAGCCAAATGGAATTTTTTCTCTTTTTAGGGTCCTTCTGACAAACTCATGGACATGCTCAATAGGATTATGATTACAATTTTTTTTTACCCTGTATGGATGCACACAAAGTTCCTTGGGGCATTGTTTATTATGTCTGGTGACATAATAACAGTACTGAAGGATTACGCTACCAGATGGAGTCAGGAATCAGTCCTAACAAAATGTTATGTTAGAAACACTAATGATTTTTATTTTCAAAGTAAAGGATCCATGTTTAAATGGTGGTGCAAACTGATCTGATCAAAGAGGCTATGATATGACTGAGGTGATCAATCCCTCCACCTCTCTCACCTTCTTTTTGTTGGAGGAAAACCTCTTGAATTATTGCCATATCGCTTTTCCATTCAGATGTGCAATAGCATAGCATCCCTTTTTTTTGTTTTTGTTTTTTTTGTACAGTAAGTACATGTAGGTGAAATTTATCATACTATATTTATAGTGTTTGAATTATCTACAATAGTGCACTCTCCACCAACAGTTTCTGATAATTTTTCTAGAACAGCAGGCTGGCTTCTACTGGCTTCTGACTTCTATGTAAGATGTAATTTAAAAGTCTACAATGTAAAAATCATGGATTACACACATAGACATAGCCAATTGTATTGCTCCCATTTGAAGAGGCATAGATGTGTAGTGGTCCATGATGGTACTGGTGCATTTTGGTGCTAATACTCAAGTTGCTTTTAAGGCCCTACAGCAGTGAAAATGCCACAAAGCTGCCAAACAAGAGGCAACATGCATTTTTTTAAAAAAGTGAACTCAGAACTCAGGCAGAGACCATCAGTTTGGTTGTATTGATGTTAGTGTTTGCAGTGGTGTCTAACCTTAGGCTAGTTCAGTGGTGTCTAACCTTGGGCTGTTTCAGCAGAGACTAACTGTTGCCTGGATCAGCGATGGATAGAAAAAATTCGGTGCAAAATTCCGAATAAATGTTGTGAAAAGACACACAAACAGAAACTGCTGTTAACTCAACTGGTCCTGCTGGTGGGTTGATGCCCTTCTGCAGGCTTGTCCAGCTCCTCTCGTGATCCCTGGTATTTTCTCCACACTGTGCTGGGAGGCACACCAAACCTTCTTGCAATGGTACATATCGTTAGTCTAATTGACTAAGTCATATTTTGGCCAAAATTGAGATATCTAGCTAAATGAGTCTACAATGTTAGCAGAGCAGAATTAGGTAGGTATCTCGAAATATGCCAAAATATGACTTAGGCAATTATGCTATTAGGCTGACAATATGGGTGTGCCATTCAGGAGGAGCTGGACTACCTGTGCAACCTGAAAATAGTGACAAGGACACTAGCAAAAAGCAAAACTGGAGAAAAATCAGTTAGGAAGAATCAGAAGAGAGCAGTGGTCTGTGGCCGCTACCGGTCTTGTTGCCTCGTTAATGCACCTGTTTTAACTTTCACTTGCA
Organism: Andinoacara biseriatus; assembly: GCA_015108635.1. Lineage (NCBI taxonomy): Eukaryota > Metazoa > Chordata > Actinopteri > Cichliformes > Cichlidae > Andinoacara > Andinoacara biseriatus. Next base: position 1,519 of record VUQJ01037864.1, read on the forward strand.
TGAAAGCAGGTGAAAAGGATTCACAATGGTTTATGCTTCTTAAGTGAACAGACTGATATCCCTGCAGTTGAACTGACTTCAGATTAAACTGTGATGATCAAGTGTACCTTTAATTTTTTGAGCACTGTAGCACTATAGAAAAAAAAAATTAAAATGTTGGGTTCATTATTTATTATTTTTCCACTGATGTTTATCTCAGACTTGTTTTCTTTCTCACACCATTTCTAAATGACTCCATATGTCCATTTCTCTACATTACATTCTGGGAATAGTATAATGGTTAATATCAGACAATAATACAGTATAGATGCAATTGTGTGCAAAGGTATTGAGCCACCCCTCATTTCTTTTTATTTGTTTCCAAGGAGCCAGACTTTCTTATTTTTTAAAGTGGTCTTGAGCAATAGTTCTCCAGGCTTTGGACATTGGCTGCTTGTTTTGTCCAGTCCTTGTACTTGAGCATTTCAGAGGTATTGTTTTTCTTTGGATTATTAAACCACTTAACGTTGACATATGCATTATTCAAGCATAAAAAGGCACCGAACTCAAGATTTGAACCAGTGTTGTGTCTACACATAACAGACAAGAAAAAAAACTCTTTGCTAAATTGTATCTTTAGGCATTTTGTTAGTAGCAGTCTTTCACAGAAACACGTCATTTGTTCCTCTCTCTTTTTTGAATACGTGGAAAATGACAAATGCCTTATATACTGTATTTACATGTATTTTTGCATGTTTCAGTAAATGCTGTGCTTATTTCCCATTTTCCTGGCCAAATAAAAAGACATGAGGTGTGCCTTAAGAGTTTTGCACAGTCCTGTGAGAGGCCAATATCAGCTAATAATATTGGTTCAGTGATATATTAGTTGGACTTTAGTTTTAATCTCTAAAGAGAGAAACACACATTTCATAGTATCAGTGACTTATTCATGTGCCATATGTCTTATACTGGAAGTGCCATTTTATACACACTGAGTTACATATGATGGTGCAGGAAAACTGGCATGATTGTGTAGGAAGTCTGTTCAGCAGCTTGCTTCTGTGAATCTTTCTCGCCTGACTTTGCAGGGTGTGGACATTTAGACAGCAACTAACTCTTCACGTCTATTTTCCTGCATTTATACATAAAAGTGCATGCACACATACATACATACGTACACACACTCACACAAACAGACGTCAGGCCTGGCCTGCATGAGAGCCAGTATTGTGGTTCACCATAGGAGGGAGAGAGGGGGCATTTATCGTTCTTTTGTAGCAGCAGCTCACAATGGCCTGAAACTAACAGGGGGTAGCTCAAATTGAAAGAATAGGTGTGTGTGTAGAAAATGAGCTGGAATGATGAGCAAGAAAAATGCATGTGTGTCTGACAGACTGAGGTGAAACCAAAAAAAAAAATGTATGTATATGAAAGACTAAAAAAGTGAAAGAAAAAAGGACATTAAGCAAAGGATGAGATGGAATAGGAGGTGTAAAGATTGAGGGGAAATATTAAGAGATGTAGGAAAGTGAAGGAGAGATTGAGGGGATCAAAATGACAAAGTGTTAGAGGGAAAATGGAGTGAAAGACAGCGAGCTGGATACAAGTGTGTCTGCAGTGCGTGCTGGTATTATTAGGTTAGGTGAAACGATCGGTTTATGCTCGACAACTGTGCGGTGAGGGCAGCCACATACTGTGCCTTGAGAGCCTCCCGTGAAGGCCAGAACAAGTGAGAGGAAGAGTCAGAGTGGGGAGGGGGAGATGGCAGGTGAGCAGAGAAGAGAGTTGGTAGCTGTGACTGTCGATATTCAATGATTGAGAACAAAGAAGAAATGCAAGGGATGAACACCTGCAGAGAGGATAAGACACGGACAAGACGCACGACAAAAGCAAAAATAACAGAAGGAAGAGCAGTTCTGAGATTTTTGTGACTAAATAATTTAAAGATTATTTAGGCACAAAAAGTTGCTTATTCGCCTCATTTCTTTACTAAGAATTTAATTTGATTTGGAAGAAAATAACGCACCAATAATCATTTAAAACAATATTTAGAGGCCTTTGAGCAGTTTCCATGCGTAATGAGCATTATAAATCAGATGGTCTTCAGGCCCACCTATCTCTTTCTCTGTGTGTGTCTTACTCTTCCTGGAAATGTGAGTCACTGCGAATGCCACCAGCAGGCAAGGTTGTTGACTCATGCACACTCACCCACAGGCTCTGCTATTGTGTCGTACTGAACGAGATTGTAGCCAAAGGCACGTGTGTGTGTGTGTGTGTGTGTGTGTGTGTTTGATTTCATGCAAAGAACCGTAAACATAAGCGATCAAAGATGAGGCTGGGTCAGCAAAATAGTAAAAAGACTTTGCAAGGAGGGAGTTTTCTTTTACTACTGACACTAAATCACAATTAGTCATATGCTTATCTATCATAAATGGCAATTTACCGCTATAAATTGAGTGAAACAATGGGTGTCAGACTTTCCAAATGAATAATAAGGAACAATTTCTTAAGTCATTTGAAACTGTGACACTATTTAATGAGGCATGGGGCACCGTTTTGGAATTTATGATACTGTATAGTATATATCCCAAAATACATTTGGAAAGAGCAGCAGTTGCAGAAAAACAATTACTACAAATTCATATGTAAAACCAGAAAATAATCAACATTGTTGTGAAAAAATGCAAAAGACAATGGACCTGATAAGTCAGTGGCCATAAAGTGGAAAGCTGGACTATGAATGATAACAGAATGCAGGTTTGTGGTTTGTTAATGCTGAACATGTTGATCAAGAGCCAAAAGATGCCATTAACACGCTGCGTAGTGTTGTAGTGTTACATAGCAGGTATGTAAAGGTAGCCACCTTGCAGTGGAAATTGGACCCATCTGTTGCTACATTTTCAATATCAATAACCTGTATGAACAGTTCTGAGGTTTATCTAACCTACACAGACCAGGTCTTTGGCTTGCATGTGTAAGGTATAATAAAGACAAAATGTTTATTAAAAAAATCTTACTTGATTAAAATTTGACTATCTTCTTGAGCAGATCCAGATAGCTTCCAGTGCAACTACAATCATTCTGCAATTTCACCTCTGACCTCAAACTTGCATGTAATGCAAACCTGAGCGTCTGCTTCAAACAAACTGGAATTTTGTGTGAAGGATCGTCACTGGTGATGAGAGCTAGGTTAGCCATGGGTAAACTCATTTCAGCTGAAAGCCTGAAGGCTGCATGTCTGCAGGGTGAAACTTTTAACGTGTTCTGAAGTGTCTGAGGGAGAACATTCAGAGGAAATCATTTGAACTGTGTGTTTTGCTAGTATGTTTGCTAGTGTGCTTTTGTAGCCATACCAACACAGTCTTTGCTCGCCACTGGCCCACTCACAAAACTTCCCAAAGATGAAAATCAGCTTGAAGGATCAACATCCTGACACACTGGAGGAGCTCCATCTTCAATCACAGAGGGGACACAACAGCAGTTCCACTGAAACAGCTAAAAATAGCAGCCCTTACAAAAAAAAACTACCTAGAGGTGAATGAGAATGTGGCCTTAAATGTGAGACCATCCAAATTTTTATCAGATGGGACTTATTTGGATCTGTTCTCATAACTTTTTGATTATACCTTGCATATGCGTGTAAATGTTTGTAATTACTTACACATGTGTCACATCTGAATATTGCCCAAAAAAGACATCTTTATTATATTAGCGAGAAGAACTCCTCACTTATAAAAGAACAAAGAACAGTTAAATAGGCATGTGGTGCTGTGACTATTGCTTGAGTTTAATTTTTACCTACTCTGACTTTGTCTTTTTATTATCTACTTTGAAGGATTGGTCGTCTTTACTTAGTTTGGCTGTTTGAGTGAATCAATAGTGGTGACAGTGTCTTACTTTTAGCTTGCAAGGCTTAAATATTCTGCAAAAATTGTTTTTGATTAAAGTGACTAATAAGCAAATTATACATTGTATTGTAATGTCTTTTTCCACTTATCACCAGACCTTGGTGTGATCTAAAACTGCATTTTTACTTATTTTTTCCCCCTCATCAAAACTGTAAGAACTTGTAAATAAGAGCTTTAAATATCACTGTTAGAGTAATGAACCCATTAGGAAAATTCTGCAATTTTAGCAAATTCTGGGCAAATGAACTACAATGGTTCTAAACTCACTTGTGGCACACACACCGGCCTCGTCGTTCTTTCTAAAATGTATTTTAAAGCCAGGTCTCAATATAGAAACAATCAGGGTATAAAGGGTTAAGAAATTAGATACTTTTAACTGATAGTATCTGTGTACGAACATACATTTTTTATATAGGTTTGTGTGTGTGTGTGTGTGTGTGTGTGTGTGTGTGTGTGTGTGTGCACGTGAACAAATTTTACACCTGGAACCAGAAGAGAAAACGCACTGTGAGCATCTGTGTTTGCACTTGTTTGCTTACAGACAGACGTTCATTTGTGTGAGTGCTTGCACATAGTGTGTCCTTAGACTACAATCCAGGTGCTTTCACTCACTATGCTCAGGTGCAACAATGGATATGAACTCACATATACGCACACTCATCTACATCTAATCTCTGGTGACAAGCAGCAGTCGCCCCATCAAAAAACATCCCAATTAAACATGATTGTATGCTGCACAGCTTGGGAAGGTGAAGATTTACGGTAACTGAGTGTTTATGTGTTTTGAAATTATATGTTTGCCATGGCAGGTATTATGACATGATTATGACTTTTCAATTCTCTTGTCAGGTGCACTGAAAAAAAGAGGAAAATAAACTAAAACAAAAAGAAACAGTCAAAATCTGTAGAAATACAGTACAACATCGTGCTTTAACTTAAATGAATTTTCCATTTAATTTTTTACGGGATGTTTTTCTATATTTTTTAACAATAAGTTGAATTTTGTCATTTGCCATTTACAGAAATGTCCATAAACCCCCATTAAAAGAAAAAAAAATTTAAATAATCTTTTTACAGATTTTTTTTCTTATAGTGCATAGTTGCTTACTAAACTGTAGCCCTCGGTTAATAAAAAACGATTTTCCGTGCAAACAGCTGACAGAATATTTACATATACCTCACAGTCCACCTTAATTATCCACATTATTCAGAAAAAGCAAAGATCTCCTGCTTATTCTCTTTTTTGTGAATTATTATGCATTTTTCTTTATTAATTAACAATCTCAGGAACAAGCTGCTTCTCTTAGCTGAGTCACCCCCTGTGAATGATTTTTCTTGTCTGACCTTGGCATCATCCTTTTCATGACTCTAAATTTACTATTGGTTATTAGCAGGATGTGAAAATCCAACATAGCCACTTAGTTTAACACAAACAAGGGAACAACTAGCACACCAAATCCTCCCCACACCCCCTCCTACCCCCTCCTTGAAACCACAACCATTTATTCACTTCAGTGTTATATGGATTAAGCAAACTCAATATGCCGTGTTAATTAATGAGCTTTAAGCATTAAATCGACAGAGCAAGGCCAGCCATTTTCAGTCTTTATCCCAAGCTAAGCTAACTTGCTTCTACTTTATATTTACTGCACATTTGTGGCTGTGTGTGTGTGTGTGTGTTTTTAACTTCTCTCTTGAAGAACAAGAAAGCAAACAAGCCCATTTCTCCCAAACAATTTATGTAAAGAAAGGGCTTTTATATTCAGTGTAACACTCACTTATTTAGACTGGTTAGTGTGGTTAAAATCAGTCTCGACGTGTACACAATATCCTGTCAAATATTTCCTTTCCTGTCATGTTTCTTCCAGTTAAAGCACTTCACACAGCACAAAGCTTCCTCTTGAAAGTGTGCTTCTTTAAAACTTTGGTTTTAGAAGAAAGGAGTGTGCTTTAGAGAGAATATTCTATCACTTCACAGGTGTTTTGTTGAATTTGGACCACAATACTCTCAGAAGGCACCTCACTGTGTTCAGTTGCCCCAGAAACATCCAACCTCCCACCTGCTCTCACCATTAATGATAGCTGCACTATCCCCACACGGAACTTCACATTCACTCCATTTTTGTGCTTATTTGCCTTTCGGCATACCGTATTCCTAAATTTGTGCTCCACCAACACACAGTCTGACCTTACTGGCGCTCAGCATTCCCATCAGTATTGAGGATAGAATATTGTGCCAGAATATAATGAAATTAATAAAGGTAAAGTCCTCTGTATATATGTTATTGTTATTCAGTGTCTGCATCCTATCCCCAAAACACACCTTTTGTTGTCAGCAGCACTTTTCACCTCCAAATATTTTTTCCATACTTTATCAGCATATTCTCTCTTGCACACCCTGATACACCCCCACAGAGACCTATTCCTTTTTACTCTCTCTGATGTACACATGCCGTCCCTTGGCATGTCTCCTCTTCAGCGCTTTTGTCACCTGTCAGGTCTGACACCAGTAAGGAAGGCCTTCTCAGGCCCGCTCTACCGTCACTAAGTCATTTTGACGGACACAACATCTCGCCATTCAGCTCCACTCTGCTCACTGTTCAGTGATGTGAACAAACGGCGCCCCCGCCATGACGATTTGTGACCTTTTTAGAGTGTGAGTGGCAGTTCCGTAGCGTTAATGCCGTATGATGTTTTGCATGGTTGCTTGCATGATTAATGGCTCATTTAGCATTTGTGAGGTAAGCGTAGAACAATACTGTTGTAGCTTCTGGGAAATTGTTATAATCAGGGAAATTATGTCTCCCCCCAAAAAAAATGTTATCTCAGAAAAGACTTCAGAAATGACTCACCTGTTACCCGAAAAAAGATTATTCATATAATGTGATCGAAAGCAACAATTGTCTCACATTATGGTAATTTTTACATGGCAGTAAATGACTTATCGAAGGAGCTTAGTTGACAAAACAATAGTACTTAAACTGTGGCTCATCCAGATTTAGTGATTGCAAATGATAAGCTGCAGGTTTGTTATTCTTTCCAGAAATGCATATACAGCTACACATAGCGTAGTGATTCTCCTGTCCTGGCGAGATCTGGTGACTGTGGAGACCATTGGAGTACAGTGAACTCACTGTCATGCTCAGTAAAGTAGCTTGAGATGATTTGAGTTTTGTGACAGGGTGCAGCATGGTCAGCAGTGATACTAAGGTAGGTTGTGACATTTTAACGATGCTCAGTTGGTACTAAAGGGCTGGACCAAGATGATATCCCCCCACACCATTACACCACCAGCCTGAATTGTCGATACAAGGCAAGACAGCACATTTAAATGCTGTTTACACCAAATTCTGAGGATGCTATCCACTTCACAGCAGAAACTGAGATTTATCAGATCAGGCAACATTTTTCCCAATCTTCTGTTGTCTAATTTTGGTTAATCTGACAGGAGTGACACATGGTGCGGTCTTCTGCTGCTGTAGCCCATCTGCGTCGATGTTTGATGTGTTGTGCATTCAGTGATGCTCTTCTGCATACCTTGGTTGTAACAAATGTTTATTTGTGTTACTATAGCCCTCATATTAGCTTGAAGCAGTCTGTCCATTCTCCTATTTGACATCAACAAGGTATTTTCTCCCAAGGAACTGCTGCTCACTGTTCAGACATTCTCTATAAACCCTAGAGATGACTGTGTGGGGAAATCGCAGCAGATCAGCAGTTTCTGAAATATTCAGACCAACACTGTGACTGCATGATTCACATAATAAAATTGTAGATTGCTTTTATGCTAGTTGCAGACTTTATTCTTACCCTATTCAAATAATCTGACAAAAAACTCTACCATATTTTCTTAATTTGATCGTGTTTTGTCTACTGGCACATCTTTTCTTAAGCTGCAATGCACTGAGTTGTAGCGTGCGGCTGCTGCTTTTACTGTGTGTTGCCTCAAACCAGGGCAATCACACACCTAGTGCTACTGTATGTACCGCGATCCACTGAGCCATCAGGACCAGTCTGTTAAAACAGCAACCACTTTGAGTGAGCTGTTTGAAGACACAGAGACACATTTGACTGCAGTCAGAAAGAGTACAATTAGGAACACTATTTTTTTCTGAAAAATGTCTTTCTGCCTCGTTCCCATATGCCGTACTTCAGAATAGAATTCATGAGACACAATCCAACTAAAGCAAAAGTTGCCATTTCAGTTTTCTGATTTGCCACAAATTTAGGTGTTTTGGAGATTTGACATAAAAAAAAATACCATGATTTCTGATCAAATATTACAACTTACATTTGTGTTGCCATATCTGATGGAATTGACAAATCCCACATTTTGAAGTAAAATGAACATACGGGATTCATATTTGATCTTTCCTGATCAGCCATGCTGCGTATGTGTGGACAGTTTTGCTTACACACACACACACACACACACACACACACACACACACACTGCACTTCATTATCTCACTTTCTCTAGCAGTCCCCATCAGTTGCTTATAAATTAAAAAGATTAACACTGGCTGTCGCCAGCGGGCTTGTGTGCATGTGTCTTTGTGTACTGTGTGTGTATTGTATGCAGATGAGAAAGGTATCTAAGTGAAGAGGTCGACAAAGCAAACTCACTTTTAGCTGGACTCTGTGATGCTACTGTGCTCTTCCTGCGCTCTCACTCTTTCGCGGCCTTGATCGTCTCACGCAGCTTCTTGTCTTGCCACCACTTCATCTCACTGTTGCATCACTAAATCATTGAGAGTTAAAACTGAGAGGGATGAGAGGGATGCATTCTCTTCCCCCTTAACCCAATTACTGTTTGTCATCATGATTAAAAACAGTAGTATAATAAAGCCATGTTAATCATTATCATCATCCTCATCATCTCTACAGATTCTCCAGTGGTCTTTTTTATTAGCTGCTGCCATTATTGGATTCGAGCCTGCAGCTACTGCCACAGCTCGCGGCTAAAACCAATCAACTAACTGAAATATCCAGATCCCGACTCCAACTGGCACCCATTCAAAAAGAATAAACTCACTTCGAGGAATACTAAGTCAATCTTTTTCTTTTTTTTTCACCCAGTCATTATGATCTTTAAAAAAATCCAGAATGCACATTTGTAAATTATTGTTCCATTAAGTCTTGAAAGCTCATATAATGCTTTTATGTTAAGAAGTTAACAATATCTTCAGAGGAAGCTTTCAAGCGATGATTTGCCAGCGTAATGTTTGTACTTAATTACCTTAATCCATGTGTGGACTGGTTAGTGTTTCTTGTGTTTACACTTTAAAGTAGCATGTTTTCAAAGTGTGACAGGGAATTTCCTGCATGTA
>VUQJ01037868.1:0-11194 GCA_015108635.1 Andinoacara biseriatus
TATATATTAAAAAAAAATATATATAAATAAGGAAATAATATAACTCGGCTATTCCAAATTGCCTGTAGGTATGAATGGTTGTATGTCTTTATGTATACTTTTTCATAGAGTGTATAGTTTGGTCTGGATCAGGTGACCCTGAACTCTACCTCAGTTATGCTTCAATAAGCCTAGGCTGGGGGGTTTCCATGATGCACTGTTACTTTCATTCAAGCATATGCATGCAAACAGGTGGATTCAAACCCAGGACCTTCTTTCTGGGACGCAACAGTGCTAACTGCTTATATTCTTAGTTTAGGACACGACCAAACTATGTGTGTATCATCACTAATGTATGGCTCAGAGCTGAAGTCTTTTTCTATATTAAACCAATGAGTTTCTGGAAGTTGCAAAGCACTCTTTTGCAGTTGTATCCTATTCTGTTTGTTTTTGTTTGTTTGTTTGCTTAGTTGGTCCTCAAGGCTTGTGACAAGCAAAAGGGTTTCCTCACAGTTGCTATTCGGCCTCATGGCATCTTTGGTCCTCGGGACCCACAGCTGGTTCCCATCCTGGTGGACACGGCTCGCAGGGGCAAAATGAAGTTCATCATTGGGTAAGTCATAGCGTAATTTTTATGCACCAAAGAAACTGATTTAATTTGCTAAAACACATCCAACAAATTAGACTAAAGATTGAATGATAATCACTTCAGCCAGTGGCGGTCCTAGCCTGTTTGGCGCCCTGGACGAGCAACCCTTAATTAAAAATTAAATTAAAAATGATAAATTGAAGAACTACATCACAAATTCATGGCCTTTAGAAATTATAGTGGCCCATTATTACTTTTCCATTCTGTTTGAAATTCTTTTAAAACTAAACAATCTTCAAAATGGTAATATTTTCTGCTGTTAACCAAATATGTCGTCCTAAGCAGCTAAACGTAACCAGTTAAATTCTTATGTTAGAAAAAAGCCTTACAGCAGGCTACAGCCTACATAACACATTTCACACAACAAGAAATGGCACAGCTTCTGCTTACCTTTATCTTTTGCTCGTTTCTCCTCTTTCCTCTTTTTCCTAAACTGCTCACCTGATGGCTTTGACCTTTTCCTTTCCATCTTCTGTAATTGGCACTGAAGCGGAATAGGTTATCACCACAGCCCATCCCCAGGGTTGCCAGATCTGACTGACAGTTGCCAGCCCAACACCACAAAACCTCCATTGTTAATAGCACCAGGTTTGATATATATTTAAATATACACAGCTTTGGGAGGGTTGTTAAAAATTTGGCTGCTTTTTAACCATATTTGGTAGGTTTTTAGGAAGTTTTTAATGGAAAATTATATATCTATATAATTGTCCAGCCCAATGTGTTCACAAGCTGCCCAATCTGGCGACACTGCGCCATCCGCCAACATTTGTCCGAACCGTCTAGATTTGTATTTGTTGTTTTTTTTCCATCAGGATTCAGGTTCACACAAATACATATTTACAAGTATTATAAATGAAATGTGCTTTGTGTTCAGTTCTATCAAATCTAATTTTATTAGATGCACACAATTTTAATTTTATTAGATGCACAGATTCATTCCAGCAACATTCCAGCAACTGAGACCAGAGAATCCCCCGCCTGCCCCTTTCCTTCTTTTACAACCTGTCTGTCAGACCATGGCAGAAAGTTACATGCACCACACAGCAGGCAGAGGCTGCCCATTACCCCACAAGTGGAGTAGTGCGGCAGACGCTGCTGAAGCGATCGCTATGCGCTTGGGGGGGGGGTCCTGGGTCACCATGTCGCCACTGACTTCAGTAACAATCACAGTTGATGATCTGCTGTGCTTAGCCCGATCCCTCTGCTTCTTTGATGTTGATTAGTGTATTTCTGTCATAAGTGTTTCCAAGTAAAGCGTGCATTAGCAAGAAAAGAAAACATGTTGTGTTGTGTATTTGCAGCTACCAGCTGCTGCATGTGCAGCCTTCAGCATAAAAGATTGTGTTTGTTGTCTGGAAGGGTAATCTCAGGCTGAACTCACTGTATTTGACAGAACGTGACAACTTAGAGTTGTAGGATTTGAAAAGCAGGACATGTTTTGGTCTTGAGTCGGCTTTATAGTAAGACGCCCACTGAGTTGAATCAAGGATTTAGGATTCTCTAATAAACAAGATAAGTTACCAGTAGAGTATTAGTGTTTCTGAAATATGAAGTTGAAAGTGGCTTTGAGGAAGCAGCTCACTGCACACAGTCATGTTTTCAAAAAGGAAAAAAACAATTTTGATGAGACTTGATGTAGTCCTGTAAAAACTAAGCACACCCTGTGATTCAATAGCTTGAAGTAATTGATTTTTTTGTATGACTTTATCAGTCTCACATTACAGTGAAGGAATTTTGGCCCACTCCTTTTTAAAACATTGCTTCAGCTCACTGATGTTTACCCACTGCTCTCTTAAATTCCCTCCACAGCATTTCAATCAGAGATCTGGACTTTGACTGGCCCATTGTAGCACCCTGATTCTTTTCTTTTTCAGCCATTCTGTTGCCGATTTGCTGCTGTGCTTGGGATCATTGTCCTGTTGCAGGACCCAGTTTTGTCTGAATTTTAGCTGTCGTACAAATGGCCTCACATTTGACTCTAGAATACTTTGGTATACAGAAGAGTTCACGGTCAACTCAATGACAGCAAGGTACCAGTGTCCTGTGGCTTCAAAACATGCCCAAATTATCACTCCTTCACCACCTTGCTATGCAGTTGGTATGTTGTTTGCTTTTCACCAAGTGTTTCACTGTATTATCTCCAAACATCTCCTCTGTTCAAAGGACAATGTTTCCAGAAGTCTTATGGTTTTAGATTTTTGTAGCTTCTCTGAGCATTGCATAGTCTGACCTCGAGTTTTACATTATTCACTGCAGGGAAGATTGTGGGGTTGTTAACACACACCTGAATGCTTTTATTTTTTTCAAATGATTCTATTGTTTTTCTTCAGTGATGGAACCAATCTGGTAGATTTCACCTTCGTGGAGAATGTAGTTCATGGACACATCCTAGCTGCCGAACGGCTGAGACCAGACTCCCCCATATGTGGGAAAGTGAGCTGAAATAAAATCCAAAGCAGTGGTGGTACCATGTGCTTAAAATGCTCTTTGTTTTCAGTGATTGTTCTACTTTGGATTTCCTTGCTGAAATATTCTTTAATTTTCTTGTCTTCCAGCCATATCACATAACCAATGATGAGCCAGTTCGGTTTTGGGACTTTATGTCTCAGGTATTGGTGGGTCTTGGATATGCTCCTCCCCGCTACCACCTCCCCTACGCCTTGGTGTATGGACTGGCCCTTCTCCTCTGGCTGCTGTCTGTTATCTTGCGTCCTTTAATATCGTTCAAGCCAACCTTTACACCTATGAGAGTGGCTCTGGCTGGAACCCACCACTACTACAGCTGTGAACGTGCCAAAGAGGACCTGGGCTATACACCAGCAGTCAGCCTGAAGGAGGGGATTGCACGCACTGTGCAGAGCTATCCTCATCTCAGATGTGAGGCTTGACAGGAGAATGGGAGCCCTGTGCATTAATGCAGTTCAACTCAGAATGAGAACAATCTGATCTAATTATGTAGCATTTTCACCAGCAGATGGCAGTAGATGGTTTGGCTCTGGGCTCATTGCAGTCTGATCATACACCCTGCAAAGTAAATGCACTCTTAATGACATTACACTGATTACAGCTGATTTTTGTTGTTGTTTTACCTTTTGTGCATTTGTACACAGTGAGTTGCTGCTATTGAGATTTCAAAAATGTCTTGATGCATTCCACTACTTGCTCTTGATAAAACATTGTACATGTACATGTATGTAATACAGTGTTCGGTGATGTGTGTGTTTGGTCTGGGACATGCTTGATATGAGCCCCTGACTTGCTCTTAAGTGAAATCTTGAGCGATGCCTCAGACAGTATTGTGCTTACAAATTAGTTCCATCTGTCTGGGCAGGAAACCCTTTACTGATTCAACATGACAATGTCCTCATGCACAAAGGGAAGTTTTCTTAGGAAATTTTTTTCAGACTTTGAAGTAAAAGAACTTAAGTGGCCTTCACTGAGCCCTGACTTCAACCCCAGCACATACCTTTTGGGGGTGTTTAACAGGCTGATTGTAAACTAGGCCTTATCTTCTAACATCAGTGACTGACCTCCCTGATACTCTTGTGGCTGAATGAGGGACAGATTCCCGCAGTCAGGTTCCAGAAGTATGTAGAAAACTTTTCTAAGAGAATTGAGTGCACCTTCTTCTCAATGTCTACTGCAAATAAACCCACACAATCAGACTCATTCTTCCCTGTGAACTTCTATAGAATATTTTTGAAACACTGAGAGACTTAGAAATGGAACTGCAGTGTAGGACATTACTAGAAAAAATTATGAAACAAGACACTGAAGTCCAAACTTGTTTGACATGCATTTGGGGGTCTCTTCATTACCCATTGTGCTGAAGCCAAGAGTCTCATCTTGATTGCTTTTTTGGGGGAGTTGTATTTGGTGTAGAGTTATCTCATTTTTGCATACCTGGCAGTCCTTTTACAAAGTTGCCCACACCTAACCTGCAGGGCAGAGCCATGTGTTCGACTATATTGCCGAAACTATTCGCTCATCTGCCTTCACACGCCTAAGAACTTGAATGATCTCCCATTTTTAATCCATAGGGTTTAATATGACGTTGACCCACCCTTTGCAGCCATAACAGCTTCAGCTCTTCTGGGAAGAGGTTTAGGAGTGTTTATGGGAATTTTTGACTATTCTTCTAGAAGCACGTTTGTGAGGTCAGACACTGATGTTTGATGAGAAGACCTGGCTCACAGTCTCTGCACAAAGGTGTTCTGTTGGGTCAAGTTCTTCCACATCAAACTCACTCATCCATGTCTTTATGGACCTGCTTTCTACACTGGTGCACAGTCATGTTGGAACAGGAAGGGGCCATCCCCAAACTGTTCCCACAAAGTTGGGAGCAGGAAATTGTCCAAAATGTCTTGGTATGCTGAAGCATACTGCAGACACCAAACCCAGACTCATCCATCCGATTGCCAGATGGAGAAGCAGTGTTCTCCGTAGTAATAAATCAATCTCCACTGCTCTAGAGTCCAGTGGCGGCATGCTTTACACCACTGAATCCAATGCTTTGCATTGCATTTGGTGATGTAAGGCTCGAATGCAGCAGCTCAGCCACGGAAACCCATTCCATGAAGCTTTTGAGCTAATCTGAGGGCCATGTGACGGTTGAAGGTCTGTAGCAATTGACTCTGCAGAAAGTTTGCAACCTCTGCATACTATGTGCATCACCCAGCTCTGGCATTTTATGTGGCTTACCACTTAATGGGTGAGTTGTTTCCAATCACTTCCACATTGTCATAGTACCATTAACATTTGATTGTAGAATAATTAGTAGCAAGGAAATTTCACAATGGACTTGTAGCATAGGTGACATCCTATCACGATACCACGCTGGAAGAGTGACCCATTTTTCACAAATGTTTGTAGAAGCAGTCTGCCTAGGTGCTTGGTTTATACACCTGTGGCCATGGAAGTGATTGAAACACCTAAATCCAATTATTTAGATAGGTGAGTGAATATGTTTGGTAATATATTATATTTTTGGACCTCCCCTATGGATTATAGATTTTCTTTTTATTTGACTGCTGTAATTATTTCTATCCATATTCCCTAAAAATAAACATCCATCTATCATTTTCATCCAGTTTGAGGTCGTAGTTTGGCTGGAACTTATCTCAGTTATCATAGTGTGAGAGGTGGGCTACACACTGCACCACCACTGTGTCATATTAACTTAAGGTGAATTTGAATACGCAGAACAGGTGCTGCTTCCTACACTGGTTTTAATATAGGAAAGGCTGTCTTTATGTCTATTATGGACAGGAGAAATAAATACAGACACCAACAGCTGTTTCACTGTACGGGATAAACACAAGCATCTTTCTAATACAAATTTGTGATATATTCTCATTTTAAGTAATACTTTTAGCCATTAACATACACAAGTTTCAGTCATGGTGTCACAATGCAGTCTCTACCACTCAGGTGTTGGATGCTGGATGTCATGAGAATGGCATGTGCTTTCATGAGTTAGGGAATCTGTCAGAATGCCGTGGACTGTCATTAAAAAATGGGATGGGTTTTACAAAAGCACAACTATAATCTTAATATTTACACATTTTATCATCTTGATGATGATGGAGATGTAAAAAGTTGTAAAACGAATCGACTCGGCGACACTGGAGTGATTCATTTTCGTAGTGTTCATGTTAAATGTATCGGTTACCTCGAATAAGTTTGTCTTTTCCTTGTTCAGCATTTTTGTCATTCCTTGGCTTGGTGTGGTGAGAATAAGGTGGTGGTTAAGTTCAGATACTTTGCATTCTCATTTTAATTCTGTGCTAGCAGCACCCTAATGATTCACTTGCTGGAGTCATAGCCACTGGGTAAGGCTGTCTGACTGGTTTCTTCTACAAGGGAATAAGAGAGCGATTCAGGTGAATTATACACGCTAGCATTTACACTTGCAAGTGTGCTCACTAGAGCAAAACTTTGGCACTCAGAGTTGCCAATTTCCTGTACCACCTACTTTCTGTGACATGTCCTGAAATCTATTCACACCCTTTCTGTGATTTGAAAAGACCTTGTAAATATATGCACAGATTGTTTATGTTTTTTCTGCTTTTTCTCAGGAACAGTGTTTTTTCAGAAAGTTGAAACTGTGGCCAATCACTCAGAAAGTGTTCTTTAACCATTTGTAGGAAAAAAATATAGCTTGACAACCGCAGGAACATCCTAGTATTTTCTTTCTTTTTTTTTGCTTTCACATACACAAACATAGATATAGTCACTCGGACTGAGCAAACATTTTGTTTACAATAGGCTTTCAGCTGTTTTTCTACGTAGAATAGCCCGCAAAGTACAAGGTAAGCCACAAATGACCTTTACCAGAGTCTGATTATATAAGAAATTCAATCTTCAGGGCAGTATGTATGAATTTTCCTTCACAGAAATACACATAAAAGAACTCAAAACATTCATTTGAAATACAAAATTAAGAATGCTCCAAGTGTTGTCAAAAAGTTAAGATAAGCTTTTATTCTATTTTTACTGCCGACCACTGTGTCTGCTCATTATCTCAGTTCTGCGCCGTGTTTTTGATCTTATTTTAATGTGTGTGCTTCCTGGGTTTTCCTACCCAGTGAGCATGAGACGAGCGTTCCCAAAGGAGATGTTGCTGCACCTTGCTTCATTTATGTATGCCATGCTGTGCACCTTGTCTTCGCCCCATGACTCGCTCGTTCTAAGAATTGATTGTCAGCCACCTGTGCGACAGGTATGTGCTCGCTGTCATCCATGAACAAAGCCCAGATGTAGTAAGCAGAACAGAAATGAGTTCTTAGCAACCTCTCTTATGCACGCGCACAGGCACGCACACACATGCACACACATACAAATGAACAGACAAACACGCTGCTCCACCCCATATCTATCTTCCTTGACTGGCCGGTCTTGTTGGTGCTCACGCCTTTGCCTGTAGGCTAAAACGCGGGGCTGGGACACCTGACAGACAGCGAGAGACTTTCCTTCTGTTCACACCAACCAAACTCAGTGGGGCACAGATTCTCAACTAACCTTCCGTTTCTGGAGAAACTAGTAGCAGGTAGGAACTCGGGTGTTCACTTATTTATAACCTGATATTTTATGTATTTTAAAAGTGTAAAAGTGATCAGTCATGTTGTATAAATTGTTTGTTGAAGGTGTTCATTATGAGTGTCTGCCCTGTCATTTTCTGGGTGTTTCTTTGTCATGATTGCTGTCTATCATGCGCTGTGCTTGCTTTAAATGTTGTTGGTCTTCATTAATCATTTATCTCCTGTGGACTGATGTGCTAAACCTAAGATAAATATGGTCTCTGAGCCTTCGGTGTGTTTGCTCTGTCACCAATATTCAGGACAATATCCTTAAGAGATATTGTGCCAACTTGCTCTAAAGGGAATGAATTCACAGCCCCAGGAAGGAGTTTTTTTTTTTTTTTAAGCAATATTTGCATTCTGACTTTGGCAATACTCTACAATTTTGCATAAGCTCTAGTCTGTGCCTACTTTCAGATAAGGAAGCATTCGTGAGTGTTTCACTAGTATTTTTCCTTTCTACTCAAGTTCCCTGAGGATGTGGTTTGCCTCTGAGCAATTCGTCTCTGATCATAAAAAGCTGAGGGTTTAGTTAATTTGGAAATGAGCAAATATAAAGTAATACTTGGTTAATCTCATAAATCTAAAGAGGGCTAGTGAATATTGTAACTGAGTGTCAGATACACAGAATGCATATCTGCTCGTATATTCATATTCAATCACTGGCAGAATTTTTTGGAAAGTGGAAGGACAGGATCATCAGCATGTTTTAAGCATGAAACTGAGGAATGTTTGACAGAGTACATTTTTCTCAATGGGAGGGGACGTAGTATGGGAACATAGTATAGGAGTTGCAGCTTGGTGGTAACATCGTACGCCTTCTTTTAACAAGACGCCTGTCATCTCTTTATACATATTTTAGTAGCCTGTAAAGAAAAGAGGACAAAGAAGACCCTGAAACAAACATGTCAAAAGGTGAGAAAAATTGGATTTTAATGTGAGATGATGTGTTTCCTCCAATAAAAACTGAGAATACTGTGCCTCTGTACCAGGCTGTTGGCTATAAATTCACTTATTGGCCTGATTTAAGGCAAACTACAAGTGGTTGATCATAGAGTGCCTGCTGGCCCAAGAGGAACTGTATATCTTACAAGCTATCAACCAGACAATTATTAAGCTGTCATTATGATGCAGCATATAGTGTGCATCATATCTCAGATGTGCGCTTGCCAGGGGTGTGATATGCACATGTTTGTGTCTTAGAGGGAGACAGAGCATCTGTGTTACGTACCACCAAAGTCCGGACCAAGCTGAGAGGAGATGCCAGCTGGTTGCAACGCAACAATGAACCTAAGGCCGAAACCCAGGAGGAGAAACCATGGTAAATGCCTCCTGTTTAAACAAGATTTCCATCACATTAACCTTTCCTCAGCTGAAAAGATAAAACCAAGTTCAATGTGCGTTCATGCAGGATGGCTGAAGTTAAAGCCAGACGTTTGAGTGAAGCCGCTGCTGAGACCAGTCCGGTGTCTTCACCAACAATATCTACACCACCAGTGAAGTCTGACACCGAGAGGTAAACATAGATTTTTAATGTCCAGGCTTATCTGCAGTTCTTTGAAACATGACTGTGCTGATAACAAGTCTCTGTTTTGAGTTTAGGCCACCCACAACAGGATACCTTATCAGGTAAGTGAAAGGCTACTGATATTGTCAGCACCACCAACTTTTACCACTACATATATAAAAAAACGAAGATTTAGTCAGCAAGAGTGGAACCTCGATCAAAAAGATATCAAAAAACAAAAAAACAGCATCACAATGAACACTTGTGAAACACACACACTGTAGAAAGGTTTGATCAGGAAGTACTTTCTTTTCCTTCAGAGGTGTTTTGACTCGACTAGACGCGCCTGCTCCATCCTCATCATCTAATGGCTATGGGTAAGTGGATAAGAGCGCTGTAACAACAAGGCAAGCGATGCACTTTGACCTTTCCTCCAGTAATTTCATTTGTTTTTATTGCAGCAAAACACCACAATTCACCAAAAAACCTTCTGAGACCTACAAGAAAATGTGAGTAAAATCAGAGTCAACTGCTGGCAGCCAGATGAGAAAGTCCTTTCATGAGGTGCATGTTTGTGCTTCTGTTCCTTAGTGCTCCCCACACTGTGAGGCCTGCTTTAGACAAACAGGAGAGCCAGCTTAGCCCCGAGGAGAAGGAGAAGCGGTAAGACTCTCCTTACATTCTGAAGTTAGACACCCGGGAAAGAGATTGCATTAACATTATTATGATTCATTTTGTAGGACTGAAGTAGCCAGTAAGGTTCTGAAGAGATCTGCACCCAGGCAACGGTCTTACGTGCTTTCTGCTGCAAAGAAATATGAGTATGTGTGTCTCATGCCACTCTTCTAAAGCTTATCTTGAGATACAACCTGTTTCCCTAATACGTTCATAAGAAGAAAGTGCATATTTTAAAATTTGCCATGTGCTGAGAAATTATTCTTTTTACTGATGTACCCTTATAAATATTGAGCACTTATGGAGGCATTCACACAAGTTTTGTGATCAAAATTCTCAGGTCTCAAGAAAAAGCACCTGACACATCAGTGATTGACAGTAGTCTAGCATTTGTGGCTAAAAGGTAAATCTTCTAATGTGTGTGACCCTGGAGACAAAAGAAGAAATATGTGAAATGTGTCATCATACATGTATCTCCAACTCCACAGTTGCATGCATTTAATTTTATGTGCACATGTGGTTGGCTACAAATGTGCAGGGTGGAGATTACTGATGATGATGAGCATGCTGAGACTCCAGCACCTGGCAGCCTTGTGTCACCATCCCCTGTTGTTCCTGTCACATCTGTTGCATCCATGCCTGAGCCCAAACCTCAGAAAATGTAAATCCTGCTCCATGTTTCTATTTCCAGAGCAATAAGAGATTTTGGTTCCTTCCGTTTAATTCATTATCTGTGTGCTTTACAGTACTGACACCAGCACTAAGACAGCTGCTGATGTTAGTGTTAATGAGCCTGTGGCTCCAAAGTTGGAGAAGAAAGCCTCTCCAGAGCCTGAGAGAGAAAAAGCCCCTCCAGTATCCCCTGTCCCAGCTTCAACTGTCACTGAGTCACCTGCACCTGTGTCTCCTGCTGTGACAACAACATCACCTGCTGTGGCTTCTGCTCCTACAAAGTCACCTGCACCTGTGTCTCCTGCTGTGACAACATCACCTGCTGTTACAAAATCACCTGCCCCTGTGTCTCCTGCTGTGACAGCAACATCACCTTCTGTGACTCCTGCTGTGACATCACCTGCTGTGTCTCCTGCTGTGACAACATCACCTGCTGTTACAAAATCACCTGCCCCTGTGTCTCCTGCTGTGACAGCAACATCACCTTCTGTGACTCCTGCTGTGACATCACCTGCTGTGTCTCCTGCTGTGACATCACCTGCTGTGTCTCCTGCTGTGACATCACCTGCTGTGACTCCTGCTGTGACAACAACACCTGCTGTTACAAAATCACCTGCCCCTGTGTCTCCT
>VUQJ01037869.1:4205-20478 GCA_015108635.1 Andinoacara biseriatus
TCTCTTTACTTCAACCCTCCTCTAAGCAGCTCTCTGGGGGCTCGGCCATGCTGGCCTGCCTGCTGACTGGCTACTCTCCTCGGGGAGCTGAGGTGAGATGGGAGGTGGATGGCGCAGAGGTGATAGACGGGTTCTGATCAGCTCAGAGGAGGAGAAGAGTGGACGCTACAGCAGCAGCAGCACCCTGACACTGAGTCAGGAGAGCTGGTTGAATGGAGAAATGTACTCCTGCAAGGTCATCATGATCACACACAGTCCCAGTCCCTCCGCAGGAGCCAGTGCGCAGGGTTAAAAGGCTAAACATTAAAACTTTGATCAATTTGAAAATTATGTTTTAATGTTTTTAGAATAAACTAAAGCTTGCTGTGTGTGAAGCAACTCTCCTGTAAAGTGTTGACAGCAGTCATTTAGAGAGTGATGTGTAGCTCAGCAGCTGGATATAAATGTGCTTCATACCTGACATATTAATGATGTTTGTGCCAATAAAGCTTTGCAGTAATCCATACTGCCAAGCAGGAGTTTTGTTTTTTGTGTGTTTTTAACAATGAGTGAAGACATTCAAGATACTCTTGTTGAAGAATGAATAACTTATTAAATTAAATTATTCTTTTTAGGTTAAAATTACACAGAAAAGTCTATATATAGAAAACAAAAGCATGTTTAACACTAAACAACTTGAAATGTATTTTTGTTGTGTAAAATCATAATCAAATGTGTACAATATGGGCAACTTTTATTTAGTTCCTGAGAGTAAATGAGAACATAACTTTTGCAGCCATTGTTGCAATTTTAAGAAACAGTTTTTCAAAACATTTTCATGAAATTTAAAATTATCAGTCATCATTACCAACTTGTGATAGGAATCAAATCATTATCAATTTCAATTTAAAGTAGATGATATGTTTTATTGAAAATGTATGTATGCATCTAGGTTTGAGGTTATTTTTATATGCAGATTTTATTCTGAATGTGCACTTTGCAAACTCTGTACAAATATTATCATATAATATATAAATATTATTGCATTACATTATTATCCATCCATCCATCCATTCGCTTCCGCTTTTTCCTTTGGAGGGTCGCGGGGGGGGCTGGAGCCTATCCCAGCTAACATTACATTATTACATTATTATGTACAGCAAATTGGAAGTAGTACAACATGTAGTGAAGAAAACACAATGCACCAATTCACTGAAGCCCTTTTTAGTAAGTGACCACAAATCTATCGCAAATCACACAATGAACTTAATACCCCATTATTAATTGTGTCAATAATATCAATACCATGGCATATTTTATTCCCTTAATCATCACGATCCATACTAGATTTTTTGATAGTAAATAATTATAAATATATGTTTCTATCATTCTGATAATAGATCAGTTCATGAATAAAATAACATTCACTGGTATTTAAGTTAAATCTGTTTGTGTAAAGCTAATAGTTCAGTTTTATTTAGATTCATCGTGTTTGTGCTTGATGACTCTCACAGTCTCTTCACCAACACTCTGCACCTGCAGCCTTCAGTCAGACTGAAGGTTTTTGTACAGCTATAAATCACTGTGTGAACACTCCATCACCATGGTAGCCCAGACAGTAATAATCCCCAGCATCTTCAGCCTGAACACCACTGATGGTTAAAGTGTACTGAGAACCAGATCTACTGCCACTGAATCGGGACGGAGTTCCCGAGAAGCGATTTGTGCATTGTATATAAGAAGCTTGGGAGGCTGTCCAGGTTTCTGAAGGTACCAACTGAGATCAGCACCAATATTTGAACTCCCTGTGGCGTTGATGGTCACAGTCCCTCTGAGACTGACAGACTTGGCTTTATCAGTCTGAGTCAGAAAATTGTTGGCAAATGACTCTGAAATGTAAAATAAAATGAATTATTTGATTTTTTTTCACAAAACATACATCAGGAGGACAGTTTAACCTTTCAGACTCAGAGAAAAGAGCAGAGAAAACTTTACCAAACATTCTCCTTATTTAAAAAATCTCTCACCCTGACTCAGAAAGCCTAACAAAAGAATCACCAACATTGGAAACATCATCCTGATTCAGTTTTGAGTGGAAGTGCATGAGAGCATGTGTGACAGGAGAACTTAAACTCTGAGGAGCAGTGATGCATGAAAGTGTGCAAAACACATTTTAGGAGGAAACCACCCACCTCTCCCAGTGAAACCAAAAACACAGAGATTGTGTATGTGTATGTGTGTGTGTGTGTGTGTGAGAGAGAGAGAATGGGGGTGGGGGGTCATTCAACCTTTTATTTATATTTGTCTCACTAACAGATGCATGGCACCCCTGCTGGTGAGTGGTCCCACATTAATCAGTATCTACAGACATTATTTGATTTATATTAATCATGCTAACAAATTGGATCTACATTTATTTGGGGAAAAATATGAATAGTAAAGAGATAATAAATGACCTAATATTAGTTTGTTCTATACTCTGAAAGTAGTTCAGTCCTGCATGGCTTCTGATGGCAAATATATGGAAGCCAAATTATACTCCATATTAAAAAGCATACACCAGGTATTTGGTATTTTAAACCATGCACAGGTGAACTATGTATTTTTTTAAATAAAAAATAAATTCCTTTTTTGTTTAGATTGTTTTATGTTTGCTCTTTAGCCACCCATCAGCACATTGTGTATAGATTTCAGAAAGTCTGTAGCCTGGATTGCTTTGACAATAGTGTGGAGCAAACATGTAGAGTTCCCAGTGACCCTAAATTTCACTGAGAACACTCCCTTCACTTACAGATGCACTCCTCTGTGTGGTACAACATGTTTTGCTAAAACATAATAAATACTAATCTCACAAGCTCTATATATTTCTCTGTGCATCATGATAAAGTCAGTTCTCTGACTGTGGCATAAAATTAATCAAAAATTAATCTGCATTCTGCAATTTCTGTCATTTTCTGTTTGGGTCCTACAGATTCTCTGCACAACCTTTGTTCTGGAGGTAAATAGTTTGCATAACTGAACATCTGGAGCTGAAAAATTGATCAAAAATCAAAATTTCACTTCCCCTTTGATGAACATCCAGATGTTTAAGGCAGTGCAACGTTTGAGAGAGCAGGCGTGCATATGAGTCTCCTGTAACAGGTCATAACTGTACCACATCAATCCCTAACCAGTTTAATTTGATAAAGGTTTTGTGCACTTGTGCTCACACATATGTTCCAACAAAGCAGTAATCTCTTACAGTAGATCCTCTGAGCCTGAACTCCAGATAAGACCCAGAGAGACAGTTTCTCTGAGCCTTGTAGATGCTGATGTCAATGCCGCAAAACATAGAAAAATGCCGTAGTACTGTATATAACATCTGAAGGACAAAGATTTTAGCGTGACAAGGATAAAACCACACATTACTACTTTGCATACTTTGTGGTACCTTAAAAAAGTTCACATTATCAGATGCACAACAGACATTCAAATTACAGCATGGGTCAGTGAGCACACCTGCACCTGAGGAGTCTTGGTGGAAATTGTACATCTCTGCTATATAATAATGAATATTGCCCTCTTGTGTCAAAATAAGAGAACGCACATCAAATTGAATCAGTTACATGCATCCAGAAAACAGACGGGATATCAGAAAACTACAGGACTGACTTAAATAATTCATCCTCTCTTTGTGGTTTTGGATATTTTTTAAAAAAGCATTTCACTTGGCAGTCATGTTTCTTTACGTTTTTTAATACTTTGGACTTTTTCTGTCATTATTTGTTGCCTATTTGCAACTTATATTGTTTTACATCATTGTGCTTTTTTTTAAACATGAAATTTTTGGTTGTAGTGTTTTTGTAGTCCTTTTTTCCTGCTTCACACCTCATTTTATTGCCCTTACTTTTTGTGCACTTTAAGTTTGCTAAAAGTCTTAGCAAAAAATGCCAACAGTCACTTCACACTGTAGTTCATTCATGAGTCACATTAACCGAGACACAAATCTTTTAGGCCCAACTTTAATTATAATTCACATCATGTATGAATTTTATTCAATACCAGTAATTGTTCTTTCTTTGACAAAAAGACATAATGGAGTACAGTACGGTGTCCTTGGGGTTTAAGTCAACTTGTTACATGAGCATATTTTTATTACATCAAGCATCTGCTAAAAGCACATTATAAATGTTTCCAGTGATTGTCTAAACTTTCTGATAAATGAGCCATTAGCCAGTCTCATCTGTTACTCCAATCAGACTAAAACAAAACACTCATTTCCAAATACTGCTCAACCCAAGTCTGATAGTCTCAGGGTTATCAATACATTATGTGATTTTTGAGTTCACAATTGCACAGTTCAGGAAACCAATGACAAGTTGGTAAAACAAAGAAAAAAATTGGGGGAAAGAAAAACAAAAAACAAACAAAACCTTGAAATGCTCTTCTGTCATGTTAGTTACAAATATAAAACAACGATGTACATACTAAAAGCTGTTCAAAATACAGGACATTACATAATATACAAAACATGTCAAAACAAATCCTCCAGTTTAACACATTCAAACAATTGCATACAGTATTTGTGTTGGACTGGTACCAACTTAACAACAATAAGGCATCCATTAGAAAAGTCAAAGACGAGCAGGGAAACGCCATAGAGAAAAGGGTGGCTAAAACAGTAAGCTAAAAGGCATTGTTCATGCAGTAAACAGTGTTGAGATCTATAATCTGTAGGAGAAACAGCACAGATGTTTTCATGGCATAGATGCAGGAGTTGCATAAATGTGTGTTTTGCTGCCTGTAACACCCACAACTGCCACCAGAGGGACATTTTTTATCTTCCAATTTAAAATAATGACACATTTTATGCTCAAAAACAGGCTACAAGCAAAAAATATATAACAAAGATCTGACTTCTTATTGGAATGGTTCGATTTTCACTGAGGTTCAGTACACTGGCCTTGATTTTCTGCTGCATAAAGACTACATTGTCCCATCCTCTGCCACAGTTTAGTACACTGTAGTTTATACATGTGTAACCACAGCAGAAATAACCACAGAAAACAGCTGCAAAGGCCACATGGCAAGATCACTGGACAGAATGTTAAACAAGACCAGGTTATGCTCCTGTCATAAAACACCTTAAAATTATAGTTGTATCTGCTCAAATTTTAAACTGCTGGCATTTCCTGTCAGCTTAATTAGGACGTGTAATTTTGCTGACAGAGCGCTCACATGTAAAACGATCACTGTAAAGATGGTGAATTAATTAAGTGTAAGAGTCGCCTTTTCTGCAATTTAGACTCTTTAGTAGAAGTAGCAGATTCTTTATGAATATGGCCCTTGGTGTCTAACTTAACAATGAAACTGTACTGATAATTCAATGATAATGCATTGCTTATGCGCAGGACACCAGTTACAACATAAAACACACACAAACACAAAACAAATGGTGAAAATATTATGGCTATAAGCAGCTTTAAAACAAGGCACAAAGGTAAGATAAATATCGGTGTGGAGCAGCATTTTATGTTTTAGAAAAAACATTAAACACCAACAGGCTGCAGACAGTCGCCATATTTGGACCAGCAGGAGATGCTGGTTGGTTTGGCTCTCACTGGCGTTCACTCTTGGAGTCTTTACAGACCGGGATTTAGCGGTTACTCTTGATGGCTTCCTTGGCCGCCAGGATAAGCGGGGTCAGGCTGGATAGAGGCTTCGCCAGCTTCAGGAATGGATGCTAAATGGACATATAAAGCAGCGGACACATTAAGTATTATGAATTAAGTGCTGAACTTGATTTTCTAGGCTAAACCTGCATATTATTTACTGACATGTATTAGAGGAAACTAACTGCACAATATTAAACATTCTCCAGCTTCAACATTCAAAGACATCACCTTGAATTTGGCAGTATGTCTAAGCATGTTCTACCTGCAGCAGTTGTCTGCCTGACCCGCGTTTCTCCACGTCCATCTCCAGACAGAGGTTAAGGAAGGATTTGAAGACAGGAGACAGCTTCTCTGGGTTCTGCAGCTCAGGAGTCCCATTAGTGGCAATTAAATACAGAGCCTAAAACCAAAATAATAGCAAGGTAAGAAAAGCTGGGCAAAATAATATTTAAGCACTAGAGTCCAAACACAAATTGAATTGCTTCACAGCACTAATACTTGTAGAATATAGTTTGCACCGGGGCTGTCAAAACACCAGATTTTACTTTCATGATTATTGCACTAAAAAGAAGAAGAAAAAAATCACAATATTATTGAAATATATTGTATGCTGTCTTTTATGGAAAATTAATGAAACCTAAAATATACGTGCATAAAACATGGCATCATAGAGCTGTTTTATTAAAAACACAATAATTAAAAATAAATCAATATTTCATTCATTCACATCATATCCTGACTGCATGTTTATCATTTTGACAGAAACCAGACTGAAGCCATGCAGTCAGTACAGCCATACGATGAGGTCCGTATTGATTTGTATGTTTGACCAAACCAGAAACAATAAAAATGCTTATGGTGACGCATGCTGCAGTGATAAAAAGGTGTAAGGTTTCCCCATGTTCATCTTCTTAGTTTAGGAGGTATTTTACCATAAATTAAAGTACTGAACCAACTGAATGTTGCTATTATAGGAGATAAAGAGAATCATCAAAAACATTTTAACTTAAACCGCAATTGACAACCTCAAGGTGGCGCTAAAGGAAAAGTTAGCAATTCCTGATTTAGGAATCATAAAAAAAATTTACTTCTAGTTCATCCAGCAGATGTCATATTTCTCAGATTAAGTAAATTACCAAACATACTGATAGAAAAAAAAAAGAAAAAGAAAAAGATGTCGTCAGGGTTGAATGTCAAAGTAACAAGATTATATTGTAATTGCTGAGATATTCCAGCTCGGACCAAAGAAGTTGATAGACTGACTGGCGGAATGAGCACATTTCCATCCACAGTTCTGTGACACACGCTTGGCAAAAAAGCCAAATGTTTATTCCTTCCAGCATCTTAAAATTGAGGATTTTCTCTTTTTATTTGCATTTTTAAATTAAGCATATTTGGGTTTTCCTTTGCCATTATCCTGGGCTTTAGAAACCAGTGATTAAATTATTTACAAAAAAAACAAAAACAAAAAAAAAAACTTGCAACTCAGTTTCACTTGTTGCACCCTTAGTGGAGGTAACTGTACAGCACACCCAAACATCATAAGATCACATCATTGCTCCTTCCAGTGCACACTCACCCTGAGAGGGTTTTCATTCAGATATGGAGGCTCTCCCTCCACCATCTCGATGGCCATAATCCCCAAAGACCAAATGTCCACTTTGGGTCCGTAGGCTTTCCTGGTCACCACCTCTGGAGCCATCCAGTAAGGAGTACCAACCATGGTGCTGCGTTTGCTCTGCTCTGGAGTAATCTGAGCACAGAAACCGAAGTCAGCTGCAAAAAGAGAAGAAAAAAATGGTTTAGATTAGAAAAACAAGCAGTGAATTGCTCAGTTGAATTATGAGTCAGTGGATGTGTGCCCCTGCTCACTAAGTTTGACTGATCCGTCCATCCCCAGAAGCACATTGTCACTCTTGATGTCTCTGTGGATGACCTGGTTGGCATGAAGAAACTCCAGCGCTTGAAGGACCTGAATGCATAGAGGTAGGAAGATTAGCATCTCCCAAAATTAATGCAATGAGAATACACAAATTATAGATATTTAAAATAAATATGATATAAGGTAATAATATTAGATAATTCTTAAGTGACACAAGTTTTTTTTTTATTTTTTTTTTTATTGCTTTCGTTAGCTCCGTTCTCTGAGAAAAATCCTACCTCTCTGCAGACGGCAGCAATCTGAGCTTCATCCATGCATGTCTCTGTTACAACATCAGTTAGCGACCCGCCAGCCAGGTATTCCATTACTACGAAAAGCTCTTCTCCAACAAGGTAGCTATAAATACACACAGACAGTGTATTTAAAGAGCAGTTCACTTGGAGTTGGTTTTGTGAAGCGTGTATTGTATGTTTTTCTGTGCAGTATCTCCTAGCATTACCTGTCTAGGAAATTGACAATGTTGGGGTTCTTCAGCTCCTTCATGACCAGGATCTCATTGATAATTAGCTCCTTCTTTGGCTGCTTCTGCAAGTTGATCTGTTTGATGGCAACCTGCAGAGCACAACATCCTGTAAATGTGCTTCCAAACAAACACTTGCAAATCTGTATGAGCAATTACAAGGTAGAACTAATTAGTTTGCAAAGCTGCTTGTTCCCACTATAAGAGTACTTCCTGAATTTGTACTGTCAAATCTAGAAGTTGCAAAGTTGCTTCGTCAGCATTAACTGCAATAGGAAACTGCACAGTCTTTTCATAAGCACTGAATACTGGGATTTGAGGTGCACAGAAACACATTTGATTTTTGATGATTCAGTTTTATCAAGTGTCTCATTTACTGTAGCAATGAGTGTGACAGCAAACATGCCCAGGACATAATCAGGACTCTAAGCAGTATAAACCAATATTTGCATGTGAATCTGTGGGCAAGGACAAGATTTGTCATATGAAAGGCTTTCTGGTTTCCATCTGTAGTCTGAGGTCTACTGAGAAATTAGATGATTGTTGCAACGTTTTACACCAGAAGTCTTCAAAAGCTAATTCAGCAGATAGCCAGGATCCTAAAATTAGTTCATCTAAATGAAATGCAATAATTTTGTTGCAATCATTGGCATACCACATGTGGTCATCCTGCTAAGGCATGCTGTGAAAAATGCATATTTCACTAGATTCTCCTTGAAAAAATACTTGCTGGGTCATGGGAAGCCACATAGCAACATGACATACAGCA
This sequence comes from Andinoacara biseriatus, assembly GCA_015108635.1. Lineage (NCBI taxonomy): Eukaryota > Metazoa > Chordata > Actinopteri > Cichliformes > Cichlidae > Andinoacara > Andinoacara biseriatus. The sequence goes on from VUQJ01037869.1 coordinate 13,010, forward strand.
GATATTTTTTTTAGTGGGGTTTTTTTTTGACATATTAAAACCACTTATACTAAGCGAGTGAATGGTAGCATTGTTTTTTTCCTCACCTTAAATAAATAAATGAACTAAAAAGAACCCCAGAATAAGTTTCATAATATAATAAACAAATAAACAAGTAAATAAAATAATAACAAAAGGCATGGAAAGAATCCCTATAATAGTCAAACTAGATCAAACTAAATCCTTCAACACCATCACTTGTGTGGGGGGTGGGAGGGTTTTTTTTCCTCTTTTCTTCACAGTTCAGCCCAATCTTATCATGGAAATTGAGGTAATGGTGAATTTTTGTAGCGGTTCAGACGCTTACCTCTTGCCCTGTGGCAACATCTATGGCTGTATAAACTGTGCCAGAAGCTCTGGAAGTTAAAAAGAGAAGAAACGAGAATAAAAAATAAATAAATATTCCCACTCTTTCAACATTTACCATACTAAACTTTTCATTTCCATTTGCTAAAAATGTTCTCACACATGTGTCATAATTTCAGTTTTCACAGTGGCCTGAATTCAGACTCACCCCTGGCCGATCTTTTCATAGCGAGTGTATTTCTTCTTAGGATCTCCGATGCTGACAATCGTTCCTGAAAATCATGGGGGGAAATTTTTAAGTAAACTCCACCAGAGTTAAAGATACATGTCTGTCTGTGATTCATGATTTCCAGTGTGTGGGTGTTTTGCATACTTAGTTTCTCCATGATTTCCTCGTCAGTCATCTTTCCTCCCTTATTTTTCCGTTTGTCAGCTGCCTTAGAGGAGCCATCTCCATCTGGAGCTGGGATCGGGTCAATCACTGACTTCGTGTACACCTGACGCAACACGGAAAAGAAAAAAAAAATCCCATAAATACTAAACTTTGACTGAACCTGCCCCTTCTATATTTAATAGCTTGCAATTTTAACTATCAATCATACAGTAAATAAGATAAGTACATTTAGATGTTTACTGTCTAAGCTTGCTTGCGAAACAAAACATCAAACTCACTGATTTTGTGTGTTCTGGCCGCGGTGCCACAATTGGTGGTGGTGTATCATCATCGTCTTCGTCATCATCCTTCCCTGATGGGGAGGTCGCAGTCCCCTGCTTGCCTGGCTGCAATAGCAAACATATATCGATAAATTGAGCTTTAATCATAAATTACTGATTACAACAAAAGCAAACGTGAGAGAAAACATTTTTCCCGGAGTTACTCACAGATTGTAAGCCTTTATCTGAAAGAGACAAAATAATACAACGTTTAAGAAAAGAAAAGTGAGTCTGCAACAAACAAGACTTTATTTATCTGCTGAGAAAAAGAAAACTGACCTGTGCCAGAAAAACTGAGGTATTTCTGTTTTCCACTGGTCGAGTCGTAGAACTTGAGAACGTCAAGGACGGCCTGTGGATTTTGTTTCTGTTCTGATTTACTGATGTTGGAAGTTTGAAGGAGACGGGCCCACTGCTCCGGCATGCCCTGGACAAACAAACACAGATGCCCATTTAAAAAACATATACATTGATCTATTCATAAATCAAAATGGAAGAATAATAATAAATGGGAACAAAGATGAAACACAGGTCACATTCCTGAGTGGCCTGAAGAGTTCATGCAGCCGGCTATCCACTTTCTTCAGCCAGTATCCACTTTCTTCTTTGTTTTGCCTTTAGTTCCTTTATCTTATGTCAAATAATCTCTTTTTGAAAATAAAATAAGACAAAACAAAAAAACTTCATCTGTTTTTTGACTTCCAGTTACAGAATAGAATACATATGCTCACTGCCCAGTGAAGGGCATGAAATATTGTATGCCTGACCAACAAATCTTACAGCAGCACAACAGGAAATTCCTGGGACTTTCCATGGCTCGTCACAGTGGAATCACTGGATCAACTTCTCTGGGAGCTCAGCTCCAGCTCTAGTTACACACGAGTGCACCAACCACGAAAAAAAAAAAAAAGAGAAAATTTCTCAGTAACGCTTCATGTGCAGGGGGCTTTCAGTCACAAATGCAGGCTGCGGTTTTTCTTCTTGGACAGCTGCAATGATCCCATCGTGGCACAGCAAGCACTGCAGCTGAAAATCTGATGAGTTATCTTATTTACAGCAAGTATTTCCTAAGTGGAGATTTACATATGACTGAATTAAACATTGCTGCTCTAAACAAACCAGATCTTACACAGAGATTAGCAGGGGTAACTTTGGCATACCACACTGAATCAACTGACAAAGGCTAACAGTGATGATGACAGCCAAGACCGAGAATTATCAAGGGCTGCACCAACCTGATATCTGGTTCAGTTATTGGTCAGATTGTGAGTCAAAGAGCTGATTGGTAACAACAATGTGACTCTATGGTCGATCCATTCAACTTAACTCAGTAGAAGAGTTCTGACTGCCAGCGGGAGAACATGGAGGAAGTTTACAAAAAACAGCTTTTATTTGCATGACTGCAAACGGCACTGATATTTCACTTAATCCATCTCATTTTAGCTCCACATGCAACATGTGAGTGTGTGTGTTAGGCCAAGCAAAGGGAGGTCCACTCAGATGGGAGGAAAGGAGAAACTATTATAAATAACAGCAGGATGGAGACTGCTTACACTGCACTGTAATGACACAGGTCCTAAACAAACAGGTCAGTTTGGCATCTCCAAATATATTAATGCAAATTCTTTAAACATGAACAATTTTTTTTTATTTTAAGCTTATTCCAGTCTCCTTATATTGAGGACTACAGTTTATTAATTTAACACTGCAGATACCTTAAGCTAAGGTATCGGTTGGATCAGCGCATGGCTTAAAATGTAATTTCCCTGCTCAATATTTAGTGAAGTCATGCATGCCCATTATACAGGATAAGTGAACTTGTAACACTGCTCAGTATTAGGGTACTTACAGTGAATTCTCCAGTAACAGCATCAAAACCCACATGGATGGTGTGTTCAAAGTCTGAGGGTGAGGAGATCTCAGGTCTGTCCTTATCCCGGTCCTTCTTCCTCCCTCCTGAAGGCAAAGGTCAAGGGTCAAAGTGATATTCATCCAGTGCCACTCACGTGGTCTTTTATTGCTGCTGTACAGTATGTTAAATGGGTGTGTCCACTCATGTGTGCATGTTCTCCACACCTTTCTCAGAGACAAACATGGAGATGATCTTGTTTCTGGGCTTCTTCTCCTCTGGTGCAGACGGAAGTGGCCGAGAGTTGTGATTGGTTGATTGGGTGTCTTTGACTCCTCCTCCTTGGCTGCTCATCCTGACAGGGGGGGCGGGGGGCTTATCCTCACACACTCCGCTGTCACACATCTACACTCACCTCGACCTGCAAATTTAAGAGACATACGGACGAGAGCCACAAATTTAAAAGACATCCAAGTAGCGCACTGCACGCTAAACCTGCGGTTCTCTTCTTCCTGTTATTTCACATTTCGCAATACTTCTCAGAGCATCACGTTAGTCTAAAGTTCTACCGAGAAATGTCTGCTGCGTCAAATAAAGTTTGCCTACACTAGACATAAAAAAGAAATAGGAAAATTAGGAGAGAAAAAAAAAAACTCACACAGACACAGCTAAACCATCCATGCTACAGCGTGAGAATCGGCTCTGACTGTTGGAGCAAAGGGAACCAGCAGATTGTGAACAGGAAGCAGTGCTGAATGGGCAAAGTGACGTATTGAGTCTCTTTCAGTTAGAAATGAATGAGGAAGGAAAGCAGGCAGAAAGAAAGATGCAGAGAATGAGAGTCTGCAAATGAGCGTGAAGGCGAATGGTAAAACAAGTGAAGTAAAGGGAAGACCAGCCCCACAAAAGGAGCTGAGCAGGCTAGTATGAAACCCCCCAAAACACTGTGCAGACTGAAGAAGTTTATTTTGATTTTCCTTATTTAGATATATACTAGTCAAAAAAAAAAGAAACATTGGTTTTATGTCATGGAATATGTTCCCAATCTTTGTTTTAAAGCCATTTCTTAACACATCACTTTAATCTCTAGAATACCTAAATATATTCTGTGATTAGAGTTTGTTTCCATGGTTTTAGTCAATAACTGGATTTTTTTTTTTTTACTGATAACAGATGAACTCACTTATAAGCCTCAAAATTGTCTACATTTGCTACTTTACTTTATCATCAGTACCGCCATGACTGACTGACAATGACCAAGGCTGAGCTATTGGCATGTTGGTTGCTGGCACGCCAACAGCATGATATGACTTTTTTTGGTGGAATTCAGACTGGAGAAAGGCACTGAGATGAGGTGCTCTAACCTACTGGATATCTGTGCCATTCTTTCTGAATAAGGAATATATCCAGACATTTATTGGCCGGCATTTAGTACTGAGGCATTTAGTCCTAAGCCCGCCTGCGACACGCTAGGTCGATATGCTCGTTAAGAGCGCCCACAGCCAACAGCGACTGCATATCTGCAGGCTGCACTCATCCAATAATGGAGAGAAATCCCTTAAAAACAGATCCAGACAGTTTATTCACAGATGGGCGTTTACTTGCATTACATCCAGAAGAGGCCATACCCCTTATTATACATCTTATATATACATATAATATAGTCTTGGTATACAAAATATATTTAAAACACAAACTTATGTTTATTTTTAGACCAGTTTATACACATATTCACCAATCAAGAATAACATTATGACCACTGACTTGGTGAAGTGGATAACACTGATTATCTTCATCTTCATCGTGGCACCTGTTACTGGTGGGATATATTAGAGAGCAAGTGAACAGTTTGCCCTCAAAGCTGATGTGTTAGAAGCAGGAAAAATTGTCAAGCGTAAGGATTGGAACAAGGCCAAACTGAGATGCTGGGTGACTGAGTTAGAGCAGCTTACAAACTGCAGCTCTTGTGGGGTGTTTCTGGTCTGCAGTGGTCAGTATCCATCAAAAGGTCCAAGGAAGGAACCAGCGACAGGGTCACGGGCAGCAAAGTCTCACTGATGCACTTGATAACTGGCCCATGTGGTCTGATCCAAGAAACAAGCTAATGTAGTTCAAATTTCTGAAAATGTTAATGCTGGTTCAAATATAAAGGCATCAGAATACACAGTGCATCACAGTTTGTTGCTTACAGGACTGCATACCCAGAGAGCAATCAGGATGGTCATGGAGACCCGTCACCGGCCAAAAGTGCCAACAATGAGTACGTGAGCATCATAACTGGACCACAGAGCAAGGAAGAAGGTGGCCTGGTCTGATGAATCATGTTTTCTCTTACATCACGTAAATGGCCAGGTGCATGTGTGACCTAGGGAACACCTTGCACCGGGATGCACCACGGGAGATAGTGTGATGCTCTGGGCAATGTTCTGCTAGGAAACCTTGGGTCCTGCTATCCATGTGGATGTTACTTTGACATGTACCACCTACCTAAGCATTGTTGCAGACAATTTACACCAGGGATGCCCACACTTTTTCAGCTTGCAAGCTACTAGCAAAGCTAGCATACACGTAGGGTGGTAACAAAACAGATGGATCATAGTTTATCATCCATCAGCTACTTTGTTTTATGCCATGCGATCTACATTTCTTCCCAACTTCAGTGGGCGTTCCGTGCGATCTACCTGCACTCCTCTTGTGATTGACCAGTAGATCGCGATCAAGGTATTGGGCACCCCTGATGTACACCCTTTCAAGGGAACACTATTTCTTGGTGGCTGTGGCCTCCTTCAGCAGGATAACGCACCCTGCCCAAAAGCAGAAATGGTTGAGGAGCACAAAAAACAAGCATCAAGTGTTGACTTGGACTCCAAATTCGCCAGATCTCAAAACAATAGAGCATCTGAGGAATGTGCTGGAAAAACAAGTCCGACGCACGGAGGCCCTACCTCACAACTTACAGGACTTAAAGTATCTTTTGTTAACATCTTGGTACCAGACACCACACACCTTTGGGGGCCTAGTACAGTCCATGCTTCGAAAGATCCGTTTTGAAAGCAAAAGTGGAACCAACACAATATTAGGCAGGTGGTCATAATTTTATGCTTGATCAGTTGTATATATAGTATAGTGTTGAATGCTGAAATTAAACAATACCTAAGATTCGAATATTGAGGTCAGTGCTTGTACAAATGCTCCCTATGAGGCAAAAGCTCAAGATTCAGACTGCTCTAAGCACTCTGTTACAAACAGTTTTTGTCTTCTGGGGTATGCATGTCAATGAGAGCAGATATACATATACAGGCATCTCAGACATATAGCATACTGCCCCAATAGATAATCTTCCCATAACGACTGTAGCGTACATATGTATATCTTAACTATATTGCCAAACGTATTCGCTTGTCTACCAAACTGCATACATGCAGTTTAATATTATGTTGGCCCACCATTTGCAGCTATAACAGCCTTAACTCTTTATGAAGGCTTTCCACAAGATTTAGGCATATGTTTATGGGAATTTTTGACCAATCTTCCAGAAGAGCATTTGTGAGGTCAGACACTGCCACTACTGCGCTAGAGTCAAGTAGCGATGCACTTTACACCACTGCAGCCAACACTTTGCATTGCACTTGGTGATGTAAGGCTAGGACTCAGATGCTCGGCCATGGAAACCCATTCCATGAAGCTCACACTGCTCTTGAGCTAATCACATGACGTTTGGAGGTCTGTAGCGATTGACTATGCAGAAAGTTGGCAACCTCTGCACACTATGTGCCTCAGCATCAACTGACCTACTCTGTGATTTTATATGACCTAACACTTCGTCGCTGAGTTGTTGTCATTCCCAATTGCTTCAAATTTTTTCCTAATATAAGGCACAGTAGTGGCCAGTGAGAAAAATGCTTGGCTGATGAGTCAAAAAGTTAATAAGCACTGGTTGCAATATTAAAAAGTTTCTTGGTCATCAATGAATAGTATCAACAACCTAAAAACGTCATATAGAATGAGATATTTATCATAGGGCCAATCTTCTTCAGAAAAAAAAGTACCTATGCACAAAGTAAAATTTTTAAACCATTACTTTGGTTTTTAATTTGATTGCTTCTTCTTCCTCCTCCTCTAGGTAAGTATGCTTGGGTTTACCCTAATATGGTGAAAACTGAGATTGCAGACACACTCAGACACGTGTACACACACAAACCCTGAACCTCAAAAGCACCTCTTAGACACTTGCAGAGCAAGAAGTTCGATCCGCTCTGAGCTGCTTCTTGCATTCTTGATGACATCACAGACAGGAAGCAGGAAGCAAACAGAGGTTTCCTCACTTCCTGCGTCTGACCGCAGATGACACAGCTCGTACTAAAAGAGTGTAACAAACGAGGCTCAGGTAGGTATGCCTATGACCTCTCCTTTACTCCTTTACATAGAAACCCTCCCCTTGCTGTAAAAGCTCTGCAGACTTGACTCAATTGTGATATAAAATCAAAATACAGAAACTAAATCAAGTATCACTGAATACATTTGAATATAGGTCCAGTTTCTTAACACATTAACCAGTACA
>VUQJ01037872.1:0-11107 GCA_015108635.1 Andinoacara biseriatus
GATTATAGTCATTCAAACAATGCACTAAAGAAATAAAAACACCTGATTATATTGTGTCCACGCCATGATTTTTAAACAGTGAACTAAAGGTACAGCCCATGTTACGATCCCACGTCTCGTCTGTGGTCACTCAGGTGCACAAAAGTGTAAATAACTGAATGGATGCATGACTTCTCCATCACAACTGAAGTGGAAATGGTGTTAGTCACAAAAACAACAACAAAACGTAAACATATAAGCATAAGCTGAGGTAACACATTGTGGATTAGATTTCTCAAGGTGAGTTTAAAGCAGCATTGAAGCACATACATGTTAACACATATTATAGCAGAGCAGGTTATGATTAAGAAAACCCTGCAGAGATGGGGGTCCACAGAGCCTCTGGTCACATTTGAGGTACTCAGTACCCACAAAGGCTGGTCCCTTAGCAAAGCTTGAGGGCTGGGGACCTACTCAGTGCAGAGCCAGGGATTACTGCAAAGGAAAGTGAAACCACACAGACCAGTGAGCCGAGGATTGCAAGGTAGGAACGGATCTTCTGCTGAAGTACTTTGACCCTGGTTATCATGTGGAATCAAGTGTGTTAAGTCAGCGGTATTTTCAACCCAAGACAGTTCTCTCTTTCATGAGGCAATAAAAGCAACCCTGAACTTAGGTGTGTTGTCAATAAATATACAGTGAAGTATATCTGAGCTCAGCAGACGCCTGGTGGATCTGAGGGCCATGAAACAAACAGGTTTAAACAAAGCTGGGACACAAACTTGCAAGTGACTTCATCCAAGTACCACTTATTGGCATCAACATTTATTCACTGAAAGCCCCTAATAAGAATCTGAAACCATTTCTCAAATTAAAAAATACCTACTTCAACCATTTCCTCAATAAACCTTCACTTAATTGCCTAAAATTAAGCAATATTTGATGTACACAATGATTATGGTCACAGGTGTAATATCTGGTGAAAAATTGGCCTTTATTTTCTTTTAAGATTTATTTTAATAAGCGTAACACTGATACAAATAACACTGGTCCCTGCAGGACAACGGACATTATGATGTGCCTTCATTATAAGAACAATAAAAAAAAGAAAGTTACAATTGCACTGACAACATTAATATATAGTATGTAAAAAAAAACATCACATTGGGGTATAAAATATTAAAAGTGCAAATGTGAAAGCTAATACAAGTAGGCACGTCACACATGACAATGAATGAGGTATGGGAGAAGTGGCAAAGAGATTAGGCTCACATCTGTTCATGCATGAGGCTGAAGTGAAATCACATCAGCAAAGGGACATTCATAAAGTAAATCTCCATCTTTATTCTCTTTGTCTAAATGTCTTCATAATCCCTAAGGTATTAACCACTTAAAGTGTGCTTTTCTTCAACATGGCTTGAAAAGAAGTTATTTCAGATACCACAGTTGCATGCAGTTGGTTAAAAAAAATCAAAATCACTGCTTTCCTTTAGCCTCAAAGTGGATCTGTCTAAATATTAATAATATCCTATTCTTCTAACATTTGAAATCCAATGAAGTTCAAACCTTTCATGCTTCAGTCCCATTGTTTGATGCATGTTTCCATTTAGCCTCAGTACATTTCTGCCCATCACTACAGTAGTCATGTATGTTAATATTTTTTCAAAAAAAGCTCACATCATGCACAGTCACTAAATATAAAAAACATGGAATGCATTTTGTAAATTTGCAAAAAAGGATGAGCTGAATAATCACTTGTACAACCCACACAAATGACAAGCATCATTCAGAAAGGGAAAACAAAGGCCAAACTGATAGCAATGCCCAGCTTCTTCCACAGAGCAGGGAGGGGCATGTGGAGGGTTGAATTATGGGGTAAGGTGAGGGTGAGGAGGGGGTACTGTAAAGGATGATGGGGGTGGAAACTCATTCACAGCAGGATGGCCACAAGGGAGCACTTTTTCTACAGGAATCCTTAGCTGGAAATAAGAGAGAAGGGCTGTTATTGCTTTCTTTGAGTTAAAACATCATCACAACACACAGTTTCACACACGTGACATCACATCAACATTAGTTTTCAGGTGGCATTAAAAGGAAAAACATGCTTTTAAGGCTCAATATGTATGAGTGCAGAGGTGAGGGGAAGAGTACAACTGTCTACTTCTTTGAATCAGACAAATAAACTGTTTTTCTTTTTTGAAGGTTTCCACCCTCCCTTGAGTTTCAAACAGTGTGTCTCATTGTCTTCCTCAAACCCCTGCTCATCAAACACCATCTTGTTTCCAGCTTTTCTAACAGCCCTGAAATGCTTCAAGAGTTTACAGACTGCAAGACAGATGTCTTTATTCACTTGTACCCTCCCCAGTGGTTCAGTCTTAACAGCATGTCTCTGTGTGGATTTAGCTTTTGTATCCACTCAAGAACGGGTGGGGTGGTGGTGGTGGGGTCGTCATATGGCTCTGGCTCTTCAACAAACAGAGATGGGCCCTGAGGCTGCTAGCTGTTCTGGTGTGACCTGTTAGCCTCAGTTACTCTGCAGTTCAGCCTTGAATGCATCTTTGTGTGAAGGCAGGGAAGGGCCACAAGAAGAAAAGAGACTGTTGTGGATTTTGGAAAGCAGATGGAGCAGTACATCAAATGGATGGGTGGGGATCTAATAAAGTGGCTGATTTAGAAGCTGGCAGAGGGACGGTAAACACTGCCAACTCAAGAATATGATCGGCACAGATGTTACCAGGAAATCCTGCGAATCTGTGGTAATAAAAGACTACATCTGAATTAGCCATTTCTCACACTGTGACATGTTTAAATAACTTTCGTTGGAAAATTAATTTCATGCAAATTAGGAGATATTTGACAGCTTTCAAAATATCATTTGATTTTGTTTCCATTTTCCGATTCAGAAAGGTATTTGGCTGTACAGTTTTACAGCCATTAATGGCTCCGTTTTATTTTTGATCTACTAACTATCGATTAATCATTAATTGTATAAAATATCAGAGTTAAAACGCTCAAAGTTGAATAAAATGTTGGGAGCTCCATCCATCCATTTTTTGCTGCTTATATGGATCTGGGTCATGGGGGCAGGAGTCTCAGGAAAGATGCTGAGACATCCCTCTCCCCGGCCACCTCTTCCAGCTCCAGGGAAGGAGGCATTCCCAAGCCAGACGAGAGACATATTCTCTTCAGAGTGTCCTGGGTTTCCTCCTAGTAGGACTGAAACTCCTCAACTTGGGACAGTAAGTCCTCCCTGATCCAGAGTGGGCACTCCACCCTTCTCCAGCTGAGAACCATTGCTTCAGACTTGGAGGTGCTAATTCTTGCTCCTCCCACTTCACACTCAGCTGCAAACTGCACCAGTGCAAGCTGGGAGCAACCGCCTGATGAAGCCATCAGAATCACAGCGTCAACAAAAGCATGACAGTGATCCTGAGACCACCAAACCAGAGAACCTCCACCACTTAGCTCAGCAGCCCTGGCAAAATTAAAAAAAATTTGGGAGATAATTTAGAAAATGTCCTGTGATTGGATTAGAGACCCAATCGCTTCAGAGTTTTAATATTTATATTTTTTGTACGTCTTGGCAGTGCAACTCAAGAAGGGGATCTTACCAGAAAAGATGTCTCACGCAGCATGCAGCAAGTGTGGGGAGGAGTTAACTGGAAAACATTACGGATGCAACATAGGTGACACATGCACTCACAGGACACATTCAAAACACAACAAGCATCACAAATCAGTGTCTCCTGGGGACTGAAAAAAACTTTCTTATTAGAAACCACCCATCAGTTTTAATCAGTGACCCTCAGACGGAGCTGAAGAAAAAAATGATTCCAGGCAGAGCTCATAAAGAGAAGAAGTGGCTGTGAAGAAAAGAAATTAGCAGGGAGGAAATAAAGCAACAAGAAACTTCTCAGTGCAAGTGTCATCTTCCTTTTCCAACAGGCACATCAGCTTCAACACAACCAGGAGCTGATCACCAGCATCAAGGGACCAACAACGTCAATAACACATAACTAACACACTGCCAGTCTCACTAAAATAGTGGTATAAACAAGAGCATGTGAGATTATACACTTTTCCAAATCCTTAAGAGTAATGGCTATTGCACAGAATTTTCAACAATGCAGCTGAAATAATTACCAGCAGTTCGTTTTTGAGCGAATGCATCTGTAATTATTAGCAGCCTTGTCATAAAGCTGTTTACACACGTGATGAAAGTGTTTGATTTTGTGGTTTGCCAGCAGCAGCAGCAGCATTTAATTTCAGAGCGATGATTTCTGACTGCAGTTCATTCATCTCACTCTGCTGACAGTTGGCTACTTTTCAACTATTTAGATGAGGACAGATTGTAATTTTCACCAGTCTCACTCCACGCTCTCTTCTCCTCTTATTTCTCCACACTGGCGATGAGTTATGGTCGGCTCTCTTAGCGTGGAATTTAATGCTAACTACAACCTTATTTATTATATTTTTGGGGGTGGGGGGGACTGGACCATTCATCTGCCTATCTGAAATAAAGACTGGTGGGAAAGTCTTCTTATAAGGATTTGCCAGAGTCTTTCAGCTATACAAATCTAAAATGGATTAGCATCAAATTATCCAAGTCCAAGGTGGGTTATTAACAAGTAGTGAAAGACAAACCACTAAGTCCTCAGAGATATTGACATAACATCTTGAAGTCAATTATCATTGGCTTGTCAACACCCCCAGGGTCACTTTATACTGTATTTCCTGTAGTCATACAGCCATTGGTGCACCTGTGAGGATAAAGACGCAGGGGGAGAACAATACTCACTTTTTCCTCTCTTTGTCCCTCTTGAGTGTGGTGGAGCCCCCTGCCTGCTGGGCTTGATTCTGCAAGAGCTCTGCGGCAGTCTTTTTCTGTTTGAATGTGTTGACCTCATCATCCAGGGACTTCTTCTTTTCTTCCAGCTTCTTTTTCTCCTCCTGGTGGAGTTTCTTCAGACGATCGAACTTCTCATGCAGCTATGACAATAAACAGTTGCTTTGTGTTAATAAAACAAGAGCAGAAATGTGTCTGGCTCACATAAACACTGGTTATGCTGCTGATACCTCTTTCTCTGCTTCTTTGAGCTCGGCCTCCTTCTCTTTAACTCTTTGGACGAACATTTGCCTCATTTCTTCTTCCTTTTTCTGCAGTTCTCCCATGAACTCATTCCTCTTAGCTTCATATGTTTCCTGCAGACTGGCAAAAGGAAAGGACAGAAGGAATAAATATGAGCCACATAAACAGATGTAGACACAAACGTAACCTGGTGCTATCTTGGGTCATTCCATGAAAAATCAGTGAGTTATTCCTATGTGATACTCCCAGAATTAGCGGATGTATTTCTACAATAAATTTAGCATATTTACAAAGCCAAACAAGAATTTGACCTTCATTCTGTGGGAATTTTCAAAATTACAGAATGTAAATGGGAGCATGGAGGTAAAAATAAGCTTATGGAGGCAGAATCAGCTGTAATAAAGCAGTCTGCTACCTGAAGGGTTTGCTGTCAGGATCCGTGTCCTTAAAGCCCATCTCCTCCAGCTTGCAGCGGCGATAGAGTTCATAATGACGCGTGTGAGTCTGCTCTCGCAGGTCCTCCATGTTCACTCTGATCAGCATTTCCCGCAGTTTGACAAAGTCACAGTGATTCTCATTTTCCACTGTGAAACACACAGATCACAGTGACTTAGTGCATGCTTCACAAAACACACTGGACAGCATCCTATTCAATACAATGCTAAGGTAAAGGAGAAAACACACATCACTGAATCACAACTAATAATTTAATGCATCCTAAATTTACAGTATAAAGTAAATCACACAAATTGTGGCTGTACAAAAAGGCAGTTTTCATGTTTTCTGTATTGATTTTGGTGCTGGACTGAGCTGAGCAGCAAGCCTCCACAGGCCATGTGACATCATGTGAGTACGCATGCAGACGGGGTAAACAGACGCAGTGTCTGATAAAAGCCTTCTTCAGTCAGAAATATTACACACTGCAGGCCATTCGCATTAAAACAGTGGTATGGGTTTCATTGTTTTGGCAGGAATCCAGCACACTGAATTTGAAATGAAGCCTTAATGATGATGAGGATAAACGCTGACTTTAGGCTTTGGGGGTTTTGATGTAATCCATATAAATATTAGATAAACATCATGGGAAACGTATTTGTTTACCCTATGGCTGTTTTGTATAAAACGGCTACAATTTCTAAAGGGGTCATGCTGAAATTGAAGCAGATGTAGTACACACAAGCTGTATGTGTTGAATAAGGCTGAATCACTTAAACATCTACACACATGCATACATACACATGATAACAGCGGGTTTGTGTCTGTAGCAAAACAGCTTAGAAGCAAACCAGTTTAACTGGAGCTTAAAGTATTGACAGTTCTGTCAGTTTCATATACATTAACCACCCCACTGATCAAGGAAGTCAGTAAAAGCTCAACTGAAACTGTGTTAGTGACACAAAAAAACTAAGAGCTGCTGTTTCCATGATTTACAGTATGATGGCAGTGATGGAACTGCAGCTAAATGAGGTTATATAACAGGCTATCAGCTAGACTGTAACAGCTATTGGAGCAGAGGAGAAATATAAGGGGAGGGAGTAGCTAGAGTAGCTCTGATGAGAGGGAGCATGCTCTCATTTCCTGTGCAGGATGTAACCCAGGCTTACCCTGCACCGTCCCCCAGGGGTACTGCCGGGCCTTCACCATCTTGTTCCCAATCTTGACTTCCTCTGTGCTCCCCACCACAGCAAAGGGCAAATGGCTCTGTGAAGCATAAGGAAAAGCATTGTTGGTGAACACACTAACACACACACCTGAAGAGAACTCTGCATTCTCCTCAGCTTCTCTCCACACAAAAAAACAAACAAACATCTTTTCGTTATCAAGAAATCGGGAAGTATTTCTGCTAATAGCTTACTCTTATTCCATTATTTTAACTTGCATAAACTGATCATTAAGAACTTGTTTTCACAGACACCAGGCAACAGTTCAAACATAAAGATTTATGACGTCTTATCAGAACACAGCTAAGGTCAGAATGTGCAAACATGAGCGGAGAGGCAGCGGTCTAATAGAATCAGTTAAGGATAGTTAAGGCATTTGCACAGATCAGGACTAATAAAGAGCAAAGTGAGCCTTGAGCTAGCTGTGCACACAGGCCCTTTCCCACACTGCAGACTTCCTGCAGAGTTAACTGAACACACTCTGCCCCTAGTGCAGTGGCTTCCTGTCAGGCTGAGGAGACACGTACAACATCTGCCCTGATTCTGCATCCCAGGTTGATATGCTGGTAAAACAAATTAGAATTGAGGAGTGTAGCTACTTTCTTAGTCATAAGGGATCACCACAGTGGGTAGCACCATGTGTTCGATTTGACAGACTTTTCACGTCAGATGCAACCCCAAAGGGAGTTGTGTCTCCTTCAGGAACTAAATCAGGGATCTTTTACTTGTTTGGTGAATGTGTAAACCATTCCACTGTAAAGACTTACATTCATGGTTGAGTTGATCTCAGCCACGGATTCGTCATCGGTGGGGAACTGGTAGATCTGCACTCCATTGCTGACCAGCTCACTGGTGATTTTAATTTTGAACTTAGCCAGCTCGCTCTTGGAGATGGCATCTGACTTGGCGATGATTGGGATAATATTGACCTGCAGTTGAGAAAAGAGGCAAGCTTTGATGTAGTAATCACAATAACACAATAAGGTGCAGACAGATATTTCAGATATGCAGCTAAATATAGAGCAGATTCTAGTTTCACAGCCTCTCCACTTCTGTAGTCCAAATTTAGAAAACAGCTAATTTATTTCAAAAAATTCAGAAACAGTAGCTATAATTACAGTAACAGTAATATTACAGTTTAGTAATAGACTGAAAACACATTTCCTTATACATGTCTTACACTCTCAGAATGCCAAAGACTGCAGTAGCCATTTAAAAATGTGAAAAATGAGAGGGTAACACTTGCTTTAATATTCAGAGAGTGTGAGCAAATTCAATATAGACATGCTTTCTTTAAATTAGCTTTATAGGCAAAACTTAAAACCTCAATCAAGAGGCGAGTATTGCAAGACTAGTCATCAACTTAACCCAGGTTTTCTTTAGGTAAAAAGGGTGAATTTGATGCATTATTTGACTCTTCTTGTGCACAAAATGCGCTCAACACCTGCTGCCTGTTTCATTCAAGAGGAAAACATTGTGGACAAATATATAAAGGGTGAAAATAACTTCTTCCCTCAGACGAGAATCTCTGTTGCTCACAAAAAATAAAATCAGAAGACAAATTGGTGAAAGGTTGATGATTTCTACAGTTGATTTAAATCAATACACATTTGCTGTCCAGCAATTTCATAATGCCAGGTTAAAATAAAGCCAGCTCTTTTACAAGTTTTAACCTAGAACATTTCACCACGTGAAAGTGAGAGTGATAGGGTTATAAAACTCATGTAAGTGTTCTAGAGTTAATGTAACTTGCTTATCTCGAGTCATAGTTTCCCTTTCTCGCCTTTGTCTATAGCAGACAAAAACACATTCTTAAGTATAGAAATAAAAATAGTAAATGCAGCAAATTTCCTTTTCTAGATCATTTTAAATCTCTCCAAACATAGCGTTAAGAGTCAGCTAAATAATTTTATCATCTGACAGTTATGCAAACAGGCAGGGTCACTGTCATATATGAATTACATCTGATTGGTAGAAAATGAAAATTTCACTCCCACACAACTATTTCTGCAGTGCTGTATCGCCCACAAAATCCCATATCTTTTTGTTCTTTAAATGTGGGCCCCTTTAACTAAAAGCAGGGGATGCTCCGGGTCATGTGAACAAAATATCTCACTACAGCCCTTCATCTGATGAGGAATCAAAGTCTTGCTCGAGGACACCTCAGTAGAGCACTGCCTGAATGCACTCCTAGGTGAACGTGTAAACAGAGGAGGCTCTGCTCTGGATCACGCTGTTGTGTGCTTGCTGGAGGGCACAGCTGCTCTGGCAAACACTAAGCTGGCTCTTTGTACAAAAGCCATGAGGTCCATGCAAATAAGCTGAAAGGGAAAGGACCTCACAAAACCCAGGCTTCAGTCACTGAGCAGACTGCATTACACAGCTGACCTACACTGATGCAGCAACAAGACCAGAGCCAATTTACATTCAGGCAGATGGCCTGGAAAAGATTTATGGCCCATGACTGAAGTGGTGCAGACAGTCATGCAGTGTCAAAGGATTTACCTACAGTATACCTATGTTAACCTACACATTAAAACAGATATTCTTTAAGATCATTCAGCTACAGTACAGCTGTCCCTATGACTAAATGCTTAATTAGCTACATAATAAAAACAACCCAACCCATCTTCAAGTGGACACTTTGTGACATAAAACAGCTTCTGGCTAAAGATAACAGTCAGATTAAGTGAAGTGAGGCTGACCTTGCTATCAAGTTTTTTCATGGTCACCAGATCCAGGGATTTGAGTGAGTGTCCTGTTGGAGCGATGAAGTACAGACACGCATGGATGCGGGTATCGTGGTAGCTGTGTAGCGTGCGCTTGATTTTCAGCTCCTCTTGTAGATATGCTTCAAACTGGGCATCAATAAACTCCACAATGGACTTGTAGCTGTTAAAAGGAGAGACAGGGAAGACGGGGTTTTTGTCAATACGCTGTTTTATCGGCTCCTGCCATGTCTACTTCCTAAGCAATACGCTGTCTGTGCATTTTCCAGTTAAAATTTGTAAAATTGGGAATCACGCAAATATGATTTGCTTTTGATATGTTGTAATTATTATGTAATTATGTAATTCAACATTAACATATTGTATTCATGTATGAATGTTACTAGTCATACTGTAAAGTAACTATTGCTGAACTTCTCCCAGTTCTTCCATTTGACACGTAAAAATTCAGATAAGAAGAATCAAATCCAAAGTTGCCCTTTTTCAATATGCAGGGTTGTTCTTTTGAAAGGGGAATTGTGGTGCTCCTCCAAAGATTGTCTATCAAGTGATAAGAAAGAGAAAAAAAAGGAAACATGACAAGCGTCTGTCAAAATCTATTTTCTTTATAGTACACAGGCTGACCATGCTTTACTCACTAAAAGCCAATGCTGAGCCAGAAAAAAACACTGATACATTTCCCTCCAAAATCAAAAAATAAATAAATAAATAAATCTATATGAGACAAAAGAGCAACATCTCAGCTTTTATTTTCAGGTATTTACATCTGGATTTGATACGCAGTTCAAAAGATAGAACCTTTTGTCTGAAGCCACCCATTTGTCTTGTGAGCAGAAGTATAGGAACATGTGATTGACAGGTGTGTTTTGTTGCCCAGGTGTGTCCTATTACATTGATTACTCAAACAATAAATGGCGCTGAATGTCTTTTATCAGTTTGGGTTTTGCCTGTGCAGACTGTGCATTTACAGTCAGAGAAAGAACCACTATGAAAACCAGAGAGCTGTCTGGGTGAAGAACAAATATTTGTGAAAAGATTAAGACAAGAATTAACCATTACCAAGGTGATGGAGTGGCTAAAGAAAGAAAGGATCTGCTCATGATCCCAAACATACAAGCTATATATTAAATCTTATTCACTTTAAGCTATACTTCTTCTCATAAGAAAGAAATGGGTGGGTTCAGACAAAGAGTGCTATCTTCTGATCTGTGTATCAGAATCAGATGTGAATAAAACCTGAGATGTTGATCTTATGTCTCATATTGTTTTTGTTTGTTTGTTTTTTTTATTTCAAATGTTTTCAGTCTACAGCAAAAATAAAAGGGATTGGCCTCACTGTTCCAGCACTTTTGGGGGGGGAGTGTATGTAGCAGACAACAGGCCATTGTTTGCTCTCAGTTCCAAAAGACCTGCTTTTACTCGGACTATCACCAGCACTGTTTTTATATGGGTTCAATCACACATTATACACTCCACGCATTAGAAAAGTAGCAGAGTGAAGCCATTTTTTAAAAGTCAGATCAGATTCGGACATGTGCATTCTCACATGTTTCTCCTTCTAATGTGAACAAAATGCCTGTAGTCAGAACATGTGAGAGCAACTTCCTGGTAAATGATTTTTTTTTTTTTTTTTATCATATTTTTTTTGA
>VUQJ01037872.1:11127-22328 GCA_015108635.1 Andinoacara biseriatus
ACTTCCTGGTAAATCATTTTTTTTTTTTTTTAACTCCGTCTCTCTCTGAATCGATCAGCATTTTTGCCGCTTGTGAGGATAGACTATCTCATTTGAGGAGAAGGTCTAGCCTAAGGGTCCACTTTTATGGCCTGTATCCATTTAAGAAGTACAACAACTGGACAATTGAAAACACACTTTATGCTGAGGTCATATTTAAGTATTTAATTTATAGAGTAACTATTTCAACCCTATCTGCTATGACAAATGCTATAAAAAATTGATAAAAGAAAAAGATGTTGGCCTCATTCATTGAGCACTACAGGAAGTTTCAAACGGCATCCACCCTTTCCAGAACACAGACACATAAACACTGAGAAAATACAAAGATTATTTACAAAGTATAGGATATTCTGCCTGCGGCAGTTCACATGACCACCAGTGTGTAAGATAGTTTAACCCCATGTTACTTCCCCTGGGATTTCCAACAATTGCAGCATTCCCATTACACAGAGCTTATAGAGTTCACATGATCTCACCCTCAACTTACCCTTTGGAGCAGGCTTAAAGTTTGGTAACAAAATCTCATGGGTGTGATTTAAGTGCTTAAGTGTCATGTCCTTAGGCTGCGAGTCGCTTCTTATGCCAGGTAGAAAAGCATCTACATCAGATTTTTGTTTCTGAAACTGATACAACGAAACTAATGAGGAAACTAGCTGAGACATCTGATGAAAGAAGGATCTACTTGAGCACAATCTATGGTGGATATTGCTCCCACAGAAAGATTCAATAATTTCCCTTGCGGGATCAATAAACTATCAAACTATTTATCTGAATAAAAAACTTCTTGGATCTGACGTTCCCCTCTCCCAAAGATGCAGCAGCTGACAGGACTGACTTACCTGTCTTCTTTATTTATCTGGTCTCCAAAGCCCACGGTGTTGACAACAGTGAGCTTGAGACGCACATTGCTCTCCTGGAGTTCATAGGTGTTGGACTTGAGCGTGACTCCTGGCTGGTTGTGCTGGGTGGGCTCCCCCTCAAACTTGGTGTTGAACAGCGTGTCCATCAGAGTGGACTTGCCCAAACCCGTCTCACCTGCACAACAAAGAGAAAATACATCATGTTACTAGCTTCATTTTACTATTACATAATTTAAAATCACATAAAAATGACCTCTTCACCGCTACTTACAAACAGTTATTTTTTTACTCACTGTGCTCCCAAATCAACAGAAATTCAATGACAGGCCCTTTTATTTTATCAGCTTTTAATCAATTTCTTCTCAAGCTCCTCTCTATGACACTTTTATTGACACTTACGCAGTGTAACTCAAGCAGAAAGAAGAAAATCATGCCTAATAATGTTAGAGTAGATTAAAAACGGCATACTGAATATGCTTAAGGCATAATATATTACTCTCAAATGCTTACAGCCGCAAAAATAGAAGAAGTAGCTGCTAGGTAATGTACTCTGACATCCATTTACTGTTAGAGGCTGTTAGATGACTCAGACACTGAGCTCCTTCTGTAAGAAAATCTATTTTTATTCATTACAGCTTGACCTACAGTTCAAGCATATTAGCCCATTTCTGTGGGATATCTTAGAATGCTCCCAACGTTCTCTCAAAATACAACAAACGGGCACACAGAGGATACTACTCAATGTTTCGGAGCAAAGTTCAGCTCACAACAGTAAAAAGTCTCCTGCTCTTTGGAATTTAGCATCTTGTTTTAAGAAAGTGAAGACCAAATGGAAAGAACAGGGCAGGCCAATGTGTAAAATAATGGTCAAAATCAACAGAAATATTTTGCAGGCATACTAGTTATCTTTGAAGCACACATTTTCACATCAGAATTTAGACCACATGCTTTGCCTCACATAATGCCCGTTTTACCATGAAATGTTGCACTTGAGCCACACAGCAGCATTTTCAGCAACAAAAGCAATGGCTTTTCTGCTGTGTCGTCTTTGCTTCAATATTTTGGATGGATTATATTAATATTTTCTAGATTGTTTGGAAATGCTGTCAATAAATGTAGCATTAAAAAGTAACAATAAGGAAAAAAACACACATTTCACTCCACTATTAAGTATAAATAGAATCCAGGCGATGTGTTTAGCTTGGAGGCAACTCAAAATCCGGGCACTTACACCCACCAAACATTTTAGACTATCAAAATATCTAAAGTAGTCTTATTCTGCTCCTTTCCAGTTCCATGTGCTCACGCTTGGACTCTATGCATATTATTGTTCAAAATAATCCCTACTTGTATCTTATACTGAACTCTAGTATAGCCATTCAGTTTATTCACTGACCAGAAGAAGTCTTTTCAGGTCCTCCCACCCTCCCCTGAAGCCAACTTTCGTCTAATTAGATGCAAAAACTGAAGGTTTAAAACAGCTGGTGGATGTCACAGAGCTGTGTGCCTGAGATGACCATAGAGTCATATAGAAGGGTATCCCCTCTACATGACATCATGATGATCAAAAAAAAAAATGTAATAGGCTAGTCAATTTTGACAAAATTTTACTGCAGTAATTCAAAATAGTACTCAGTAGCTTGTATGCATGCCTGACATTGTTGGGGGATGCTCCTAATCAGATGACTGATGGTGTCGTGTATCCTCCCAGACCTAGACCAGGGCATCACTGAGCTCTGAACAGTCTGAGGGGCAACCTGGTGGTGTTGGATGGACCGAAACATGATGTGACAGAGGTGTTCTATTGGATTTAGGTCAGGCAAGCGTGGGGGACAGTCAATGGTATCAATTCCTTCATCATCCAGAAACTGCCTCCATACTCTTACCACATGAGGTCAGGCAAAGCCATGCACCAGGTATTGCAAGACTTATCCCACCAAATGCTCCACAGAGCGCCACAGGAGTTCATTCTTACCCGCGGCGATCAAACTCAATAACTCCTCCCTTAATAGGGAATAATTATTCACCAATGTAATATATTATGTGTACATTTATACAGTATGGATCCTGAAAATGTATCTTTTTGTTTTTTATATTATTAGAGTGTTTTAGTTTTAAATTATTTAAGTTATTAGAGTGTTTATTCTTTCTATATGATAAATGGTTGCAGTTGCAACTGCTGAAATTTCAGCTGGGATCAATAAAGTATTCCCTATTCTAATTCTGACCAGGTCAAACCCAGGACCCACTGCACCAGACAATTGTCTAAGGATTTCATCCTGATACCTAATGGCCGTCAGAGTGTCGTTAGCCTGTAGAGGTCTGTGTGTCCCTCCATGGATATGCCTCCCCAAACCATCACTGACCCACCACCAAACCAGTCATGCTGAACAATGTTATAGGCTGCATAATGTTCTCCATGGCTTCCCCAGACCCTTTCACGGCTGTCACATGTGCTCGTGGTGAACCTGTTCTCATTAGAGAACAGGGCACCGGTAGTGGACCTGCCAATTCTGGTATTCTATGGCAAATGCCAATTAGGCTCTATGGTGCCCAATTGGCATTTGTGAGCATAGAGCCCCCAGGTCACCCTCATGAAGTCTATTTCTGATTGTTTTGTCAGAGATATTCACACCAGCATGCTGGAGATGATTTTGTATGGGGCTCTGGCAGTGCTCATCTTGTTCCTGGCCTGTTTTAAAACTACATATATATTTCTTGCATGTGTTACAGCCACTGATGATTACAAAGTATCACTCTCTATGTAAATGTTAACTCACTGCCAAGATGAAGAATGTTCAGTATTTTTTTAAATGTTGTACTCTGCTAGGACTCAGCTTTCATGTTACTTCCTGTGCCACTCTGCGCTTCAAGTAAAAGTCATTACACTCGGTGAAGTGAAGAAGGAGGCAAACTTTATTTATGGTTTATTATCTTACATATTATTTGTGTTTTTGTAGCCAGTTCTTTTATGTGTGCATGCTGGGTTTTTTATTTTATCTTATGAACAACGCTTAAACTTTAATAAAGATTCAAAGAAAGCAAAGACTAAATGTGGTACTGCATCTGTGCATGGATGCGTACTATTGCATGGACATTTACCCAATCTCCAGCTTTCTGTGTGTTTTCAAATCAATTTAGATTAATATTAACATTAAGATTAAAATGGCTGCATATTAATTAATTACATATTTTATTGTTTTCTGGAAATTGAATGTGCTCCAGAAAGGAAAACCTAATGATCTTAAAAAAGGATCTTAATATTTCAAACAAACAAAAAAATCATAAAAATTACTTCTATTTTATATAAATTACCATCAATTATAACCACCACAAATGCCACAAAATGCAATCTAAATAACCTGAACATTATTTTCTCCATTTAGCTGGAGCAGCTGAATGACTGTATTAGATTAGTTTTAGTAGGACACTAATAAATTGACAACTGAGTGCCCATAATTGAATGCTTCCGGCACTTAATAAGGCCGATGTGACTGGTTCAGCCAGTATAAAATTAAACTTCTGACTGCCTTGTAAATCCTACAGATGGCTTGCTTTCTGCATTACATGTTGCATTCAGTTTTAACAGTCATGCATATTCAAAGTAAATAACCACCTGCAGAACCTTGACTTTCCTGAACTGAAAGTATCTTACTCATCACAGTAACCAAAGCAAAACAAAAGGAAACTGAGAGTCAAACACCAAGCTGCTTTTTATCTCGTGGCTTTAACTAAGACATTGTGCCTGAAGACACAGAGAGGAAATCACACGACATACTCACCAACACAGAGGATGTTGAAGCAGAATCCGTGGTTGACAGACTTGTTGACCAGCTGGTCAGGCATGCTGTCAAAGCCAACATGGCCCGATAGAGGAACGGCACGAGCTCCTTCACCCTAAAAACAAAGGACATAAAGCAACAAGTCAGTACCTTTCAATCACTATAAACATCTCCCACATCAGTAAGCATGCACAAGATTTCTTCTAACACCCTAAAATATACAGAACAATAACAGCTCTCCCATGTAAATAACACTATACCATGTCTTCCACCATTTCTTGATCACGCTACGCTTTGACAATCAGTTCAGGTGCAGTGCTCACTCACTTCCTGCTTCCTGAGTTGTGACTTTCTTCCACAGTCGAGACAGTTAGAAACCACAATGTACATATATGGAAAGGTACTGCTCTTCATATCAGAATAGAGCTTTGAGAATAAATACACAATGAAAAATCAACACAATCAAACTGTTTTAAAAATTAGAAAAATATACATTTTAAAAGGGCATTAATATAATCTGCACTGAGTTTCATTTGGACTTAAACCCTTAAACTTGCTAATTTAATCCATTAACTTCATTACACTGTTTATAACCAGTCTGTATCTGGACCACTAAACACAACAAGCGTAAAAACACTGTTGTTACATATGTGTGGGGGCGTGTGGCTGCTGGTAAGCATCTCGATCAGTGTGAACCTCCTTTTTGCAGCCTACATCATGCAGGAAAACAAAAAATTTAGATTATATGGCAAAAGAAAGAATATCTCAACCATCTCAACCTCAGACAACTACCTATTATGTGGCTTAACATAACACACTGTTGCAGTCCAGTGTGGTGAAGGCTTCTGGGAGGAAAAACATTCTGTTTTAGACTCAATTTAAAATAACTGAGAAAGCTGAAGGCACTAAACAGTTGTGGATTATTTGGATGGCTGAAACTGGCTTGAAACAGCTGAGGGAGTGTTTGGAAAACTGGACAACCAGCCCTATACTCTTCAGCTGCAAGTGCAACATTCCTGAAACCATTCCTGCATTTCATGACACTCACAGCCAAGTTACACACAGAGAGCGGGTTTCCATTCATTGGATATGGATATCAGACTGTAAAACCTTGCTATTCTCAGCCCTCCCTCTGGGTTTAGTGGCTTCCTTCCAAACCCCCCTCCCAAAAAAGGCAAACTTAAGCCACGATTTGATCATTGCACGCTTTAATGTCTACAAGCAGCTACAGTCTGTTTTGTCCATATTTTCTATGCAATTCAGACAACGCCCGAAAAGGAAAGTTGACGGGACTCACGTAAAACAACATAACGGAAATGAGCATCGTAACCGTGCCGATATGGGGGCGTTCAGAATGAATGGCCTACCTACGGCTCTATAACAGCCTGTCGTTTTTATGTAAGATAATATACAAGTAGGTTACGTCGAATTTAAAATGTTTTAATCCGCTAATTCTGTTTACAAGGTAATTTAGGTTTTACGAACACAGGAAATCTGCAGGCGTTAGCATACCAAAATGGAAATATTTTACCAGAGAGCCACTGACGACCGCTCGGTCTTAATCTTAATATCCGATTTATTTTATTATTTTTAATTTTCACATGGTTTGTAGCGGTGCATAATCACATTTCTATTAGCTCTAATTATAATTGATCTAATTAAGCTACGGTACACTGGATTTGGACGGAATAGTCGCGAAAAAGGATAGTGACTGGGTAAATCAGCTTCAAATAACACCCTAGTGCGAAACGCTTAATACATAACAAAAACACATGCGAAAAATACATGAATTACAGGGTAAAACAGGCTACTTACCGCTTGTCTTGCTATCTCAGTTGACGCCATAGTAGCTGCTGTTAGCCGGAGGACGAAACCTCTGCTGCTCTGTTTAGCAAAGGAAGCTGCAACGTTAACGTTACACCGAAAGACGGCCTAGCAGGAATGTACCACTAACCAACGCGCTTTTAGAATGATATTGTAAGAACTGGGCTCATATTACGTGTTTCTTACTTATGAACTATAAAACTCTGGAATAATCAAGATTTTTATTTAGAATTTTGCATCGTAAAAATAATAAAGATTAAATACAACTATCTACTGCGCCCCCCTCAGTATGCCTTAATGGTTCCGTCCGGTGGTAGAGACGGTGATCCGCACTCAGTGAATGTTACAGTCAGGCAACAGAGCAAGGGGTAAACCAACGGGGCAATAGTCAATAAAGGCAACTTAAAGATGTTTTGATATTCTGAAAATTAAGCGCAGTCTGAAATATTCTAATTCGTAAACAATCTCTGGCAATATTTTTTAAATAAATTAATTTGTTTGTGTCATGCCCATTTCAAATCACGTGTGCTACAGCGACCAATGGGAGGAAGGCAGTGAATTTAAAAACGAGTCGCGGTACCTGCGACACAGGTTTTTATACCAAAAGAAGGTTGTGGTCTGGGAGCAAGCACCGGCTAGCGACAGCTATCCCAGAGGAATCAGGTAATGATTGCGTTAACGGTTTGTTAAAGTCATTGTTACCTTTGTTAGCAGTGGCGCGAAGTTTATAAAATGTTGGAAACTAACAGAACATCTAGCGTGCTAGCTAGTTAGTCCACTAAAGATTTGAATCCACATTCCTTTCTTTAAGTAAGGCTGTCTCAAAAGCAACTTTTTCTGCGTAAGGATCAGCAGAAGACTAGGTAGTTATGGTGAAAGTGTCGGGTTTTTAAGTTTTTAGTTTTTTTATGTAACACTAAACTTACTGCGTTGTTGCTGGTAACCCAGTAACACCAGTTCTTCCCTCGAATTTATTTACATAAACTGGAGATGGAGGTAGCCACTGAATTCCTAATGTGTTTACCGGTAACCGTTTTTTTTTTCTCCTTTAGCCGCCACATTTTTAACAAAGTCGCTAGGAGGCAGCACTCCCTTTTGATTTGTGAAAATGCTGTTTTGTTTTTTAGAAAAACAAACAAGAAACCCCTCTTTTATTTTGGCTGCTCCCTTTGTCACAGCGACCCTCTGCAATGTCCTCAACTACATAAGTCAATAAATCTTCTGTGATCTTCCTTTTCCCCCTGTCTGGCAACTCCATATTCAAAATCTTTTGTCCAGTATATCTGCTATCCCTCCTTTTGTACATCTCAGGCTTGCCTAGCTAACTTTGTCTCCAAACAGCTCAAGCTGAGCTGTCCCTCTAAATACTCATTTCTAATCTTGTTCACTTTAATCTTCTGTGTGACTCTCTCAACAATCCATCATAGCAGGTCTCACTACCATTGTTAAAATGATACCATTAAGATAAAATGACTAGTCTTCCACATTTTGTTTTGTAGTGATGTGCTTGTCTTTCAGTTCTCTCCTTTAAAACTTACTCCAGGCTGTGGCATGTTTGTTTCAGTCCATAGACCCTTATTTATTTCCATTTGATTTATAATTAAAGATGATGCCATCTGCTGCAACGGTTTGAAGAAGTGAAGAGACAAAATGGAAACTATTGCAACTGACAGACATGCAAGTAGTAGCATGTAAATTAATCAGAAGCATCAGTACTTCAGTCGGATCTTATAGCAGGACAACAAAGGGATGCTTCAGGTCCAACTCAACTCAAAGCTTTATGAAAATAGTTTTAAGCCTGACTTTAAAAGTAGGGATGGTGTCTGTCTCCTGAACCCAAAGTGGAAGGTGGTTCTAAGGGGAGAAGGGCCTGATGCCTTGCATTCTACCTTTGAAAACTGTAGGAACCAAAAGTAAGGCTGCACTCTGAAAGCAAAGTGCATTTAATATGGGGCAATTAGATCTTTAGGTAATGAGTAGTAGTAATGTAATAGCTGCAACAATTAAGTGCTGTAGCCTATAATGCTGCCAAATTGGCCATTAGTTCCAGTGCTTTGTATCATAAAAGGATACTGAACTTGAAGCAGGCTTGTTATCAGAACCTGGTGGTCAGCTGTGCTCTTAATTAGAAATGTATCTGTTCTTCAAAACTACAGTTTATTTATATCTCAAATTTTAGTACTATGACAAGTTGGAACAGGACCAGGTGACTGACACATTTTCAGAGTACCACCTTGTAACCTCTTAACAGTCACTGTTTGCTATAAATCTGTTTTCTTTCATTTAACGGGCACATAATTTAAAATCCTTCGTTATCCTATGTAAATCATTCACTTGTGGTCTATATAAAGTAGAACTAGCAGCAATAGGATTAGCTACCAGCAGACGCAAGGAGTTTCCCCACTGATCTGAGTACATCTCAGAGGAAAAATAAAATTTAACCAGGCACTTCGAAGAGGCTGATGCCGGGGGGGTGACATAAGGAAATGTGTGGGTTAATACACCCAACAACCGAACATTTTGACTTGTCTCTTGCAATTTTGGCAAAACTGGACTACAAAATCACTGCAAACAAAAAATTGGAGTGTTCATGAAATTGGTTAGCCGGAGGTCTACGCCCTTTAGCAGTTCCATGGGAAATACTGTGAAGTAACAGACAAGAAAACGTAACAGGGAATAGAGACTAAAAATTGACCCAAAAAGATTTATGTGGCACCAAGACAAAATGCATTTAAATTTCCTGCACTGCTATACACTTAAATACACTAAAATGTAATTGGGGGGCTAAAGTGGATTTTCCATGATATGCCTCTAAATATCTACTGCAGAAATGTGTCCATGGTGGTTCATATTTATTTTTGTATAGTGCCAAATCACTGGCCTCAAGGTGCTTGATGCTGTAAAGACCCTACAATAATACAGAGAACTCCAGCAATCAAACAACCTGAGCAAGCACTTGGCGACATTGGGAAGGAAAATTTCCTTTAATAGGAAGAAACCTCTGGCAAAGCTAGGCTCAGTGAGGGGCTGCCATCTGCTGCAATGGGTTGGGGGTGAGGGGGTGTGTTGCAGTAGCTCATATCTGCTTGTGTTTTCAGATGGCCAACATAATCTTTGCAGAACGTGAAAATGCAGGTCTCCATGCACCTGCACTGAAGATGAGGCAGCGTCTTCAGTCTGCTCCAGGTATAAAAATCATCATTGGTGTTTTTTAAATAAAGGTCTGTACAAGTGTCCCACTAAATTTTTTTTTTTTTTCTCCCCTCCCACATCCAGAGAAACTTGTGAAATCTCCTTTGAAAACCTTCAGTACCCCTCTGCCAGCTGGCCGTAAGGCTTTTGGCTGCCTTAATGTAAAGGTCTCTACCCCTGCCATCAGTAAACAAGAGAAGAAACTCCTGAAACAGGTTGGACCATAAAATAGTTATAAAGTTATAAAAGTATAACCTAAATCTTGGCTGCAGTCAGACTTTCTTTTTCTTTTCCACAGCAACCCATTTCCCATGAGGAAACCAAAGTCAAAAATGCACCTCAGGCCAATGTGGAGTATCAAGAAACTGAGAAATTGTTCTCGTATGACCCACTAGGTAACTGCTGCTTTAGTTAATCTGCCTGCTTAAAACTTTCCTTTTTGATCAAGCTTATAGTTGGGGCTGGATCAGGTGACCATGAACCATCCCTTAGTTATGCTGCTATAGGCCTAGGCTGTTCGGGGGGGGAAGGGGGTCATCATAATGTTAAAAAAAAAAAAATTACGTTTATATGCTATACAAATAAAATTTTTAAGGGGGGTGTGGGGGCAGAACTTTATTTACAGCCGATTTGCTTCATCAGCTGTAAATAACATTCAAAATGCAGCTGCACTTTAGCGTGTGTGCGTGTGGGTGCTTTTATTTGAAGCTCATTGATTTGGCCCAGTGACTGTCAGTTTGCTTTAATTAACTTGCACAAGCCAAATACATTTGACTGAATACTTTAACCCCTGAGGGCCCATGATGCAGTTCCTGAGTGTTCACATTTGTATTTCCAGATTATTTGAGGTATGATGTACCTGAAGACTTGATACCTCTGAGTAAACTTGCCTTACCTGGACTGGCCTGTTTCTCACAAGCACCTGATCTGTGTGAGAATGAATTTGAAGACCTGGCTCCACTCCCAAACCCACCACCTGTGATGTCAAAGCATTCAGGTACTGAGTTTTTAACAGGGACAAGTAGAAAACCATATCTAAAGCACCTGCTTTAATTCAGTCAAGCACTGCAGTCATTGATCCTAAACATGCATTACTGTGAGGACTCAAATTTTTTTTTTAGTGCTTAATATCAGCATATTGCAGAACCATAATAAAGCTGCCAAAGTTTGGGTCACCCAAACAAGTCATTCTCTCGTTGTATTCAATCTTTTTTCTGACCTCACTTTGAGTTCTACAGCTGCACTAGTTTATTGACGCTTTTATCACAACCACTCATTCTTTGCAGCATAATCACCACTGCATATATCTAAACATTTCCAGCAAGTGAAATGTTATCTAAAATCTGGCCCCTGTACTCCAGTACAGGGTGATTTCTTTATCATGTTTCATATAGCCTGATTCATGATGTTGGGGATAAACTAACATAAAGGTGGTTATAATGCAGCATTTCCCAATCTAGCTATTCGCATGTTCCCTTGGAAAAAGGTAGTGTTGGCAGAA